>JZKD02S2299772.1:20591-36469 GCA_000966675.3 Picea glauca
TGATCGCTTTTTACCATTTTAACCTTAAGCGCATCATGTAAACATTAACCATTAAAAATTCCATTCATCATTACAAAAATAAAATCATACACATAACACAATGATTTTTATGTGGAAACTCAAATGAGAGAAAACCACATAATTATTTTCTTAAATCATGTTAATATTACATTAATATGAACCAAATTCCAATATTTACAAACACTAACTAGAAGGAGGCACCGACACTCTAGCTTTACCAGCTCCAACTGGAAGGAAGCACCCACTCCCTAAATCACAAGCACTAACCTGCTGAATGAAGACACCAATATTCTCAACTAAGCACCAAATCGATAAGATATCGCCAATACAAGATATTCATACATATAGTACTTATGAATTCACTTGCATGCTTCATTCCATAGACAATCCTTCAAACCCTAGCAATCCTCATAGTGCCATTCCCAGATTGTAATCACCGACGACAACATCCATCGATGGTAACATACACAGACAGTAACATCCATTCACGATAATGTCCACTTATGGAAACATACACTCACATAAACATCACAAATTCATATCAAATCATATGGTAGCATCACAACCTCACAACAGTGCATACGACAACCTCACAATATTATAGTAACATCAAAACCTAATAAGATACCTTGAGAATAAGAAATACCTTAAGAGAATCCCTTAGACTTCTCTTGAAAACCAGGAAGACACCCCAACACCTTAAGTGCACCTTAGACTTGATCTCTTCATTTGTTAATAAACAAATGTGAAATTATATCATGTATTTATAGTAATTTTGTCCCTAAAAATTATTTGAGCCAACCTCAATTTTCTGGTTGGGTTATCAGACAAAAAAACTCCTATCTCCTCATTCCTAAGGAGTTAGAGGGACTTCCATATACTATTGGAAAGATATCAAAGTAATATTTCCAACAATGTAACTTTTGATTCCATTTTATTTAGGTATGTAGTGTAAACATTCCCTCAAAGATAGGGTATCCAAATTGACCAAAAATAATACTTTCAACAATATCCATCTTGCAATGTTTATCTTGGACATATGTAGGCTTGTAATATTTATATTGGACATCTTGTGGAATTCATTTGTGTACAGCTCAAAATGGGCATGTGGAAACAACCACATGTTATCTCATACCGTGAGGTCCATGCTTAAAAGCTACACCATAAGGGGACCACTTTGGAGTTATATACATTTATGTCAAGGCTCCTTCAAGGCTTCTTCAAGTGGACACATCATCATCACTTTTAGGGGATTCTAGGATTTTCTTTAGGGATTCTTATAAGGTTTACATCAATGAAAACCAATTTTCCAACAATATCCCCTTTTGGCATTGATGACAACTTAGTAAAAAAACCATGGTCCCCCTTTCTTTGTGCTCTAATCCCAATGAATGTATCGTCCTCTTGTCTTCATGTTGACTCCCCTTGCCTTCATGCTTCTAGTTTTACTATTTTCTCTACCCCTTAGAAATCAATGGAAAAGGGTAGCTCCCCCTGGCAATATTCCCCTTTTGGTTCTTGCAAAAGATTATGGAAATAAATTTGGAGCATAAATTACTCTCATTTTTTGTCGAATATACTCAAAGGTCTCCCTAGGAAGGGGCTTTGTGAAGATGTTTGCAATTTTTTCTTTTGTCCCAATGTACTCCAACTTGATATTATTTTATGTGACTTGTTCCCACAGAAAGTGGAACTTTATAGGAATATGTTTGGTCTTGGAATGCATCAATAGATTCTTGGAGATGCTTATAGCACTGGTGTTGTCACAGATTATCAAAATATGCTCATCATATCTCACTTGTATGTCTTGTAGGGTTTGCTTCATCTAGAGAATATGAGTATAACATGTTGTTGTTGCGATATATTCTTCTTATGCTATGGATAAGGATATTGAAGATTTCTTCTTACTGAACCAAGACACTAAGCAGTCACATAAATAGCAATTTGCTCCACTTGTAGTTCTTATATCATCAATACATCCTGCCCAATATGCATCCGTGTAGGTGACCATAGTTAACTCATTTCCTTTCAGATATCATAGCTCAAATTTTGTTGTTCCTTTAATATATTTGAAGATCCTTTTCACTACTAGAACATGGGTTTCCTTTGGTGTCGCTTGAAATATTGCGACTTGTTCAACTACTTTCATTACATATAGTATTGAAGCTATCACATAGAGTAGACTACCAATCATTGATCTATAGAGTCTTGGATCCACTTCTTTAGATTCATCATCTTTTCTCAACTTGCAATGAGTAACCATAGGAGTACTCATAGGTTTACAGTCTTCCATTTTGAACTTATTTAACATTTATTTGTTGTACTTGGTTTGGGAAATGAAATGCCTTCATCTAGCTCAGATATTTGGAGGCCCAAGAAGAAACTCAACTCCACAAGTAGGGACATTTCAAATTCATTATGCACATACTTGGAATTTTTTTGACTCAATCTATAATCATCACTTCTAAAGATGATGTCATCAACATACAGTTCACAAATAATCATACTGCCTTGATCCAATTTTATGTAGAGGTTACTATCTACATTTCCCCTTCTAAATCCTTGTTGTTGCAAGTACCTGTCCAATATTGAGTACCAAGCTCTTAGAGCTTGCTTAAGTCCATATAGATCTTTCTTCAATCTGCAAACATAGTCTTCCTTTTCTGATAGTAGAAACCCTTATGGTTGTTCTATGTAGACTTATTATTCTAATTCTCCATTTAGAAAAGTTAATTTTATGTCCATCTGATACACTTTGATCCTTTTGGAAGATGTATAAGACAAGAACATTATGATTTCTTCCATTCTATCCATGGGAGAAAAGGTTTATTCAAAATCTATTCCTTCAACTTGAGAATATCCTTTGACTTGAGCATATCCTTTGCACACTAGTCTTGCTTTGTTTCTGGTTACATGTCCATCTTTGTTTAGCTTTTTTTTGAAGACCCATTTTGTACCAATCACATTTTTCTCCTTTTGTCTTGGAACTAGTTTCCATGTATCATTCTTCTCTATTTTATTTAGTTCTTCTTCCATAGCCTTGATCTAATGGTCATCATTTATGGCTTCCTAAAAGTTACTTGGTTCAATTGTGGACAATAATGAAAAATGTCCTTGTTCAAGTGTTTTTTTTTGTCTTCTTCTTCTAGTTTCTACTCCGACACTTCTATCTCCGATGATTTGTTCTGGTGGATGATTCTTCTGAACCCAATGGTTAGGTGTCCTAGAAGGTGTCTAAAAATCTTGTTGTTTTTTCTCTTATTGTTCTAATTCTAACTTCCTCTCTTCTTGTTCTTATTCTTCTTCTTCCTCTTCTTCTTTCTTTAGTTCTTCAAAGGTATTTGAATTTATGCTTTCCTTCCTGGTATTCAAAAAGTTTGTTTCATCAACCTGTATTCTTTGATGCTTTCCACTATCTTGTTGATTCTTAGATTGTAGAACTTATATGCTTTGATTTTGCATGAGTACGCAACAAATATGCCTTCGTCCACCCAGGAGTCAAATTTTCCAATGTAACACTCTAAAGTTATTTACATTGGTTGGTCTTCCTTTCCATAACTTAAATGGATTCTTATCACTATTCATTCTAATCAATCATTTTTTCAATATATGAATGGTTGTATGCATTGCTTGTCCTCAAAATATATTACTTAGCTTGGAGTCATTCACCATGGTTTTGGCCATTTCTTGTACAGTTATGTTTTTCCTTTCAACAAATCCATTTTACTGAGGTGTTCTAGTTGTTGATAATTTTCTTTTATTCCTTATTCTTCACAGAAACCCATGAATTCATTAGAAGTAAACTCACCTCCATTATCTACTATTAATCATTTTGTTTTCATTTTCAACCAGTTCCTTGAATACCCTGAAACATTCAAAAGCTTCTGACTTTTTATTGAGGAAGAAAACCAAGGTCATTCTGGTGTAGTAATCAATGAGTAGAATGGATTATTTTTCACCATCAAGTCCTTTTGTTTTAGTGGGCCCACATAAATTAGTGTGTACAATCTCCAATTGTTTTTTCATAGAGTATTCCTTTGTATTGAATTCAACTTTTGTTTGTTTTCCATGCTAATAGTTCTTGCACATAGTATTCATTGGCTTTGCAATTTCTGACATTTGTCTTACAAATTGATTCTTGCTAATATTGACAAGATTATCAAAGTGTATATGGCCCATTCTCCTTTTCCAAATCCAACTTTCATCTTCTTTTCCCAAACAACAACTTTCTTCTTCGATATCATTCAAGATGTATATGTTGTTTGGAGTCCTCGTTGTTGCCACTAGTTTTCATGATCCTTCTTTCCTTATTTATTTATTTTTTAATTGAATATAAGTGTGTTTCCCTGATCACACATTCGGATCACACGTAGAAAATTATGCTTCATATTCTCAACAAGTAGGACATTTTATGCCACAACATCTTTGTTTCCAATATTGACTATGCCTTTTCCTATAATTTTGGTTGAGTTATCATTGCCAAACATTACATACCCCTCTTTTTCTTTCTTTAATGTTACAAATATGTTTTTTTCTCTAGTCATATGCTTTGAGCATCCACTGTCAATATACCAATGGATTCTTATATTTTGGGCTTGTAAGGAAAACCCACATTCCTCAAACTCCAAATCTTCTTGCTTCCTTTTCCAATTTCTCTATTGTTCCCCTATATGCTTGAAAGGAACATGCCTAGTTTCCTTTGAAGAAAATATCAAATCACTTTTGCAATTCCTGGATATGTGTCCAAAATTGTTACATTTGTAGCATTCAATTTCATAACCCAAAGCCCTAAAACTATTATAATTTATGTCAAACGCCTCACGAGACTTTCTAGGATAATTTCCTTCCTAATGACTCTTGGTATTTTCATAGATACTTATGTTCCATGTGCTTCTTCCCTTTGCAAAGGATCTATGATTTATGTCTTTTTGCCCAAAATTATTGCAAGAATAACACAAGCCAAGAAAAATATTTCGGTACATGGGTATGGGTGGTCTTCTAGTAGGTGGTGTTCTTCTAAAATCATGATCTTTTTCTTGGGTATTCTTCATTAGTAGTTTTCAATACCATGTTCCTTTGAATGCATGATATTTTTCTTGATTCATCTTTATTTATGTTTTTTGTATGTCCTTCTTTAGAGGCTTGTGTTAGCGTCAGAAGTCACTCCTAGATTGCTTGTAGGAGCAGAGCCCAACACCCATCAGTTTTATGTCACGATAGTTTGTAATGGGTGATCAAATGGGTAGAGACTCGGGAAGATATCACTCTAACTCAGGGACTGGGTCTGGTATGTAAGGAACAAAGGAGGTCTTGATATAACTTCAGTCAGTGGGTTGATTTAAAGATGAGCAGGTTGAAGACTTAGTGAGAAGAGTGAATAAACTACCTCAGGCAACAAAACTTTCAATAGTTTGTACAAGAAAAAATTTGAATGCAAGATCCTCTTGGTTCAGGGCTTCGAGAAACTGAAAGGGGGGCTTGACTGAATCCTCCAATTCCAAGTCGTTCAGCGCTAATAAAATCACAGAGACCAATTAGAAACAATGCAACTGTTACAGTGATCCAACCTACATCATCCTATAACAGTCGCAACTTGACTGAATTCTCCAATTCCGAGTTTCTCTAATACAGTGTAAACAAAGACGTGGAAGAAACTGACATTCATAAGGCAAGAAGTCTCAAAATTCCACGCATAACCAGAAATAACAGTGCTTCATTAAAGCGTTACAACCGGGAGCCTCGCTCAACCATTGATGCTTACAAAATACAAAGACTGAGTCTATATACTCAGAAAAATTTGCCTAACAGAGGCGTGCTTAGTCACCCAAGGCTTGGTGTCCCTTCGGCCAAATTCGGACGGATATTCTTCATCAGACGCCACCTTAACTGCGCATGGCTCCTGCAAGGGGAGTAGCTGAGCCATTAAATGTTGAGTTAGCGTGTGTAGACCTCTCTGGCTAGTCGAGGAATCGGCATGGATTCTTTGGAAAAAATTGGTACACAGGACCCTCTCAGGCAAACAGCTTGCCAGACCCTCCATACCTTACACTTAATGAATGAGGAGAGGTTTCAACCACCCCTTCTCACCTTCATTTACTCTAAGTGAAAACTAGGATTGAGGTCGAATTAGATGGTACCTGGATATCGCGATGATCCCTTCTGTGAACAAACTTGACGCCTTTGGCCCCTCTTGCACAGCTCTTTTTTCTTTCCCAAGTGACCACGGGTTATGACCCTGTGTTTATTCTCAAAGACGCTTTCGACATTCATGAATAGGAAGGGGTTGATCCTTTCTCATCACAGTCGTGATGAGCGAAACGCCGAGATGGCTTAATTTGGTGCCACACATCCCTCTCAGATCTAACGTTCCTGAACTCACTCAGTGATATTGTGGGCCCGGGTCCTGGACGCTCCTGGCACTTCGCGTTCCGGGGATATGAAGGAGTTGCTCCTTGTGCGTCGGAGTCACGATGGGAGAAAAGGCGAGGGGCCTAATCACTCTCCATGTGTTCCTTTTGGATGGATGACTGAGACTGCTCTGTGATACTGTGGGCCCGATTTTGGGCGCTTTCAGCGCTTTCGGGGTTCGGGGTTTCGAGATGTAGAACGACATGGAACCTTCACCCTTCGAACTCCCGAATGCCGAAATGTCGTCGCGATTAGATCTCGCACCACGCGTCCTTTGGATGGATGGCTTCTATCCTTTCCTGCATGCAATATAGGCGCTATCCATCGCGCTAATCTCAACGCAACTCTGCTAACCGCGATTTCCCGTCGACCGTCGAACTGCTCCTATGGGTGAATCTGGACCGTCGACAATATAATTTCTCCCGCTTACTTGCTTGGAAGCCTGAAATGGGATTTTTTCATGCTGCGCTTGGGCGCTTCTCACGCAACTTGCAGACCTGAATACTCTTGTGCCCAGGACAAGAAATGTTACTAACATTAGGCTCCATGGGGGATAGAGTCATCCCTGTGATGATCTAAGGACTTATTTTGCAGCTCCAGTGCCTTGTTGTTGGGCTATGGAGTCATTTATTTAAAACTTAAAGATAGAAAGAAAAACAATATTTACAACCGCGAAAGAGCCATGTGCGTCTCAAGAGAAAAATCTTTTTAGGAAATGCCCATTCACAGGGCCATTGAAAGCTTCTTGATCCTTCAAATCCCGTACCCTGTAGGTGTTATTTGAGAATACTTCGGATACTTTGAAAGGCCTGATCCACAGGGCTTCGAATTTTCCATGCTTTCCTTTATCTTATTTAGGAGCATCCCATTTCAGAACCAGGTCTCCTATCTGAAACTCTTCCTTCTTGGCCTTCTTATCAAAAACCTGCTTGATCCTTTGCTGATGGTCCTGAATTATGCCCATTACTTGCTCCCTAGCATGCTAGACCTTCATTGGCTGATGAATTCTTCTGATCATGTCATCAGGCTCTTCTTGATGATCTTGGAGGAATTTCGCTACAGAAATGGATAAATGATAAGGGAAAATAGCCTCTGCTCCATAGACTAATTGGAAAGGAGAGACGCCTATAGATCTCTTCGTAGCCACTCAATCAACCCATAGAGAAAATTTCAATCTTGAATGTCAGGCCTTCTTGTTTTCTTCCAACAATCTTTTGATGATCCTTATCAGGATTTTGTTGGAGGACTCCACTAAACCATTTCCCTGGGGATAGTATGGGGTGGAGTGAATCAGTTTGATCCTGAATTTCTCACAGAACTTGGCTAACGGATCAGCCCTGAAAGAGGCTGCGTTATCAGTGACAATATTACTTGGGCATCCGAATCTTGTGATGAGGTCTTCTAGGAATCCAATGATTACCTTGTGGGAAGCACTCCTAGTGGGAATAGCTTCAATCCACTTGGTGAAGAAATTGGTAGTAGTCAGGATCCATTTGTGCTTCCCACTAGAAGCAGGGTGAATTTCTCCAATGAAATCCAGGCCCCATTGCTGGAAAGGTCCTGAAACAACCACAGGATTTAACAGCAGAGACTTGAGTTGTTGTTTTCCTGCAAATATTTGACATTTGGTGCAAGCTCACACCCTTCTACAGACGTCAATGAATATGATGGGCCATTAGTATCCAGCCCTGAGGATTTTGTAGGCTGTGGTTTTCCAGAAATAATGCCCTCCAGATAGGCTATCGTGAAATTCAACTATGACCCTGTCAGCCTCTTGTGGATATACACATTTCAAAAGCAACCCCAGGGGGTCGAACTTGATCGATAAGGCAGTATCTGACTGCTTTGAGCTTCAGAGATTTTGCCTTGTTTCTTTGCAGGCCGTCTGGAGGCCGCAACTCTTGTAGAAAGTATATAACATCCTTATACCAGGGACATCGAGCCAATGGGGGCTCCCTTTGAGGATCTATTTCAGACAACTGACCCTGTTGAATTCCTGAGCATTCGTTGATGAAACTGACCCCCAAATATTGGAAATTGGCTTCAGCCAACAACTTGGCTAAACCTTGACCTTTGATCAATTTGGTAGGCTTTATTTCCAAGTCAAATTCCAGAATCTTGGTTATCCACTTACTCCTCCTCCCATCTATGTCAGGTTGAATAAGAATGTCTTTAACAACAACTGAGGGGACATAAGTGATGAATTTTGATTGTAGGACATAGATTCTAAATGCCTTGAGAGCCTTTACCAGGGCATAGGCCCGCTTCTCCATAGTGTCATACCTGACTTCAGCATCCCTCAATGCTTGGATGAAATAGGCAATAGGTTCCTCTAGCCCATCCTTGTTTGTCTGTAATAAAACAACGGACACCGTGTCAGGTGAGGCAAAGGAGAAAATAAGGAACTCCTTTGAGTAATCGGGACTGATAAGCACAGGGCCTTCAGTCAGGGCCTTCTTTATTTTCTCAAAGGAATTTCACGATTCATAAGTACATCTCACTTCATTTCCTTTCCTTAACATGGCTGTTATAAGTTTTACCTCCTCAACGAAGTTAGGAACAAACCTCCTCAGAAAATTAATCTTACCAAGGAAAGATTGGACCTCTTTCCTGGACCTCAGGATTGATAAGGCTTGTATTTCCTCAACTCTGCTAGGGTCGATCCTAACTCCTTCCGCTGATACTATGTGGCCTAGTAACTTTCCCTCCTACATGGCGAACAAAGATTTCTTGGGATTTAATGAAATGCCAAAACTCCTGCATTTCAGGAAAACCTTCCTGAGATGACAACAGTGTTCTTTATCAGATTTTGAAAATACTATGATGTCATCCAGATAGACGACCGTGAATTTATCTTTTTCCCCAATGAAAGCTATGTCCATGGCACGTTGAAACGTTGCCCCTACATTCATCGATCCAAAAGGCATATTGGCATACATGAATGTTCCCCATGGAGTGGTAAATGTCATCTTTTCCCTGTCCTCAGGAAAAACAGAGACTTGATTGTAGCCAGAGAAACCATCAATCATGGACATCTTGGATGCTCCTATTACCCTCTGCAGTATATGTTCCATATTTGGTAAGGGGTAGTTATCCTTTCGTGAGCTCCTGTTCAGGTTTCTGAAGTCTACACAGAGTCTAATTTCTCCATTCTTTTTCCTTAATGGTACCAAGTTGGCCACCCACTCTGAATATCTCAGTGGTACAATGATTTGAGCTTGAAGTAGCTTCTTCACTTCCCTCTCCATGATAGGCAACAGTATAGGATTGATCTGTCTCATCTTTTTCCTAAATGGATTTGCCTCCCCTTTCAACGGTATTTTTTGCTCGATGACATAAGTGTCATATGTTTTGAGGTCTTTGTAGGTCCAGGTGAAAACATCAACAAATTCCCTCAAAAGTCCAACATATTCAGACCTCTGCTCCTTTGTCAGACTTCTTGATAATTTGACAAACTTGGGCTCACTCTCAGTGCCAATGTTGCACTGAATAGTACCAACGTCATCCTCTGAGATTTCCCTTTTTAATGACACATCATTTCTATAAAAAATCCTTTCCAAAGGAACCAGTCCCCTTAGAATATGGTTGCTGGGGAGCTGCACAATGTTACGCTCTGCTATTTTACTCAGAAAATTACCCCCATCAAGATCTTCTTCAGAGACAGAGTCTTGGTCGATATGCATCTCTGAAAATTCTTCGACAGTCTCCAAGAATTTCTTGATCTTGAGATCATCCTCGAATACCTTCTAATGTTTGACGTTGTCAGGTATGGAGGGCATGTATTTTACTTCCACATCATATCTGAATTTGGGCAGCAAGGGTACTTTGAAATTGCTTGCTGATGTAGCCAAGGAATCTGCCAGTGTGTTCTTCTCTCTTGGGACAAAAGAAATGTTGAATGCTAAGAAGAAACTGTCAATTAAGTCCCATATCTCATTTCTGTAGCTTCTGAGTCGAGGATGCTTAGCCTGATAAGCATTTCTAATCTGCTGGACCACCAACTCTGCATCTACGAACACTGCTACTTCCTGAATTCCCATTTCCCTTGCGGCTGTTAATCCTAGGACAAGAGCTTCATACTCTGCCACATTGTTGGTAGCTTCAAATTCTAGTTTGTATGACAGAGACATGGTTTCCTGAGCAGGTGACACAAAAAACACCCCCGCTCCAGCACCTTCCCTGGAAAAGGCTCCATCAAAGAACATTTTCCAGACGGGGATGATGGAGGGAGGAAATTTATGGGAAGTGGTGGGCGGATTTCTGAGTTTTAGAGGAGGCTCGGGAGCATTAGTGAATTGTAGTACACTGGAACCTAAATCAGTGTCCAAGGAAAAAATGGGATGGTTGGTAGGGTTGGCCTCATCACTAATTATATAGGCCAGTTGGGCTTCCCTGTATAGCCTCCTATGTTCTCCTCCAAACACTGGGATAGTAGCATATGTGAGGTCCATCTGCAAATTCCCCCCCAGTCCTTTTATCCAGGATCTTGATAACAACATACCGAACTTGGGGGGGACATCAGCCACTACAACATCCATGACCACACTTTTCATGGGCAACTGAAACAAGGTTATGACCAGGTCTTTGATAACTCCTAGACATTGAACTTTTCTGGAGTCAAAGGAATAGAGGTCATGATAGTCTTGGGTGATTTCTAGCCCTAACTCTTCCATAACAGTTTTGGGCATGAGGTTGTGAGAAGCCCCTGAATCCATGAAGCAGTTGTGCAGTACCTTGTCATGTATGTTCAAGGAAGTGTAGAAGGGAGGGGATGTGTCATTCCTGTCTTCTACCATAGGACCTAGAATAACTGCAGGCTTTTCATCTTGCAAATTGATGGAGTCTGTGGGAAGGCATGAGACACCAGACTGTAAAAGATCAGAGAATCATTTCTTGAACCCTTCATGTTTAATCAATTTGGTTAGGGGCACAAGGATTCTGATCTTTTGAATTTCATGCTCGAAATTAAAAGAAGATGTAAGCTTCATAATTTCTCTTATTTTGGGAACATGACTCTGGACTATGGGAGAGAGGGGTCGGGGCTTCTTACCTCTGTGACTGTCCACTATTTCATTAGCAGGTTTCTCTATTCTAGTGGACTACTCAGGAACATCAGGTGCTACTGTCTTTTTCTTAGACCTCAGATCATACCTGCCTTGGCTGCCACTAGCCTTGTCTCCCTTGCTCAGTTCATTTAGCTGACTGTCCATGAGAGACTCCTCGTATGCTGATTGAGTGAGATGAGGAAAAGGAGGAGTGTCCCCGCAGTAATGTATTTCAGGATCAAGCTCACTTGTTTCCCCTTCTTCCCCTTCGGCCACAATTTTTTTTGAAAAGGAGCCTGAATTTTCTGGTCTTCTTTGTCTCTTCCCCTCTCTCTTTGCACATTCGGGGAAGTAATGTTGTTTGGCCTCCTGAAACCTCCTTTGTTTTCGGTGTTTTGAGGGCCCTTGTATGCTTGCCTCCCCTCCATCTTCATTCTCTCCATCTCTGCAGACAGAGACTTCACTATCTTGGTCAGTTCATCCACTTGAGGGTGGGGCACCGATGGGCCAGAAGTTGAGGTTTTTGATATTCCCTTTCTTCTGTCTGCGTCAGACTTGTTCCTCAGTCTATCAGTTGCTAATACATTGGATTCCACTTCTTTGGCCGCATCTTGCATTTGAGCTAAGGAGGTGGCTCTTCTTTCTCTCAATAAAAGATAGAAATCAGGGCCAAACGCACTAGCATAAGAAATCTTGGCCGAGGCTTCTGAGGGTTTTATTTCGGCAGGAATTTTATTATACATCTTATTGAATCTTTTGGAGAAGTCAGAGATAGACTCTCCTTCCATCTTCTTCAAAGACCCGAACTCTGTCATGTAATACATGAAATCCTTCCTATCTCCCCACTGCCTCAGGAAAGCACTATCTAGGGCTTCGATCCCAACGATAGATCCAGGGGCCAATCCTCTAAACCACTTCCTCACCTCACCATCCAGGCTTTGGATGAAGACTCTCATCCAGACATCTTCATTTTCAATGTTTAGGTTGTCTGCATAACTGTAGAAAGAAACCAGGTGCTCTTCCGCAGTTATGTCCCCTTCCCTAGTGAACTTGGGCATATACTTCAAGTAATCTCCAGCAGGGAGAGGATTCATAGGATGGGGTAGGATTAAGGGAGCATATCTGGAAGCAACTATGGCATCCATTCTATTTAGAGGGGGATTAGCACTAGCCATAGGAATATTAGGTGGAGGAGAATTTGGAGGAGAAGGAGTTCGCGAAGGGGCTACTGGGAATGAGTCTCGAAGTGGAATGGGAAACAAAAGGGGATTTAAAGAGAAGGCTAACGGGCTCAAGTCAGCAGATGCTCCTCTGTGTGCAGGAGTGGTAATAGTAACAAGAGGAGGAGTGGTAAAGATAGGAATGGGGAAATCTTCTGCAGTCCTAGGTCTATGCCAAAGTACATCTTCAGAGGAGAGGGGAGTGACAAAGGTTTCTCCCTCCAATTCCAGACCAAGAGGGGAAAACTCGGCAGGAACACTCCCGAAATTCAGGAAATGGGAAACCTCGGAAAAAGGTCTGTTAAGAAACTGAGGAGGAGAAAATGGAGTTCCTACAAAAGGAGATGGCGGATTACCTGGTTCGATGGTGGAAGCTTCTTCATCAGAGGCCTTTCCTTTCCTGAGAACCACCTCTGGATCAGTTTCAGGTGTAGCTAGAGGCAGCTGTGGATGAGACCGCGTGTCTCTGCCTCTGAAAGCCACAATTAACACAGCAGGTTCACCACAGTGGAGTTGTCACAATGGAGTCGCCAGGTGCACAGTAGCAATATTTAAAGGCTCTGATACCTGATGCACCTTTAGAATCAAAGGCTCAATGCCGTTCAATCTTGGGGAAAATCTTCAACTTCGTCCCTAGCAACGGTGCCAGAAATGTTAGCGTCATAAGTCACTCCTGGATTGCTTGTAGGAGCAGAGCCCAACGCCCATCAATTTTATGTCATGATAGTTTGTAATGGGTGATCAAATGGGTAGAGACTTGGGAAGATATCACTCTAACTCAGGGACTGGGTCTGGTATGTAAGGAACAAAGGAGGTCTTGATCTAACTTCAGTCAGTGGGTTGATTTAAAGATGAGCAGGTTGAAGACTTACTGAGAGGAGTGAATAAACTACCTCAGACAACATACCTTTCAATAGTTTGTAGAAGAAAAACTCTGAATGCAAGATCCTCTTGGACCAGGGGTTCAAGAAACTGAAAGGGGGACTTGACTGGATCCTCCAATTCGAAGTCATTCAGCGCTAAGAAAATCACAGAGACCGATTATAAATAATGAAACTGTTACAGTGATCCAACCTACATCATCCTATAACAGTCGCAACTCGATTGGATCCTCCAATTCTGAGTTGCTCTAATACTATGTAAACAAAGATGTGAAAGAAACTGACATTCATAAGGAAAGAAGTCTCAAAAGTCCACGCATAACCAGAAATAATAGTGCTTCATTAAAGTGTTACAACTGGGAGCCTCGCTCAACCATTGATGCTTACAAAATACAAAGACTGAGTCTATATACTCAGAAAAATTTGCCTAACAGAGGTGTGCTCAGTCACCCAAGGCTTGGTGTCCCTTCGGCCAAATTCAGACGAATATTCTTCGTCAAATGCCACCTTAACTACGCATGGCTCCTGCAAGGGGAGTAGCTGAGCCATTAAATGCTGAGTTAGCATGTGCAGACCTCTCTGGCTAGTCGAGGACTCAGTATGGCTTCTTTGGAAAAAATTGGTACACAGGACCCTCTCAGGCAGACACCTTGCTAGACCCTCCATATCTTACACTTAATGAATGAGGAGAGGTTTCAACCACCCCTTCTCACCTTCATTTACTCTAAGTGAAAACCAGGATTGAGGTCGAATCAGATGGTACCTAGAGATCGCAATGATCCCTTCTGTGAACAAACTTGACACCTTTGGCCCCTCTTGCACAACTCTTTTTTCTTTCCCAAGCAACCACGGGTTGTGACCCTGCGTTTATTCTCAAAGACGCTTTCGGCGTTCGTGAATAGGAAGGGGCTGATCCTTGCTCATCAAAGTCACGATGAGCGAAACACCGAGATGGATTAATTTGGCACCACGCGTCCCTCTCAGATCTGACGGTCATGAACTCACTCGGTGATATTGTGGGCCCGAGTCCTGGACGCTCCTGTCACTTCGCGTTCTGGGGATATGAAAGAGCTACTACTTGTGCGTCGGAGTCGCGATGGGTGAAAAGATGAGGGGCCTAATCGCGCACCACGTGTTCCTTTTGGATGGACGGCTGAGACTTCTCTGTGATACTGCGGGCCCGACTTTGGGCGCTTTCGGTGCTTTTGGGGTTCGGGGTTTCGAGATGTAGAACGACATGGAACCTTCACCCTTCGAACTCCTGAATGCCGAAATTCCGTCACAATTAGATCTCGCGCCATGCGTCCTTTGGATGGACGACTGCTATCCTTTCCTACATGCAATATAGGCGCTATCCATCGCACTAATCTCGGCGCAACTCTGCTAACCTCGATTTCCCGTCGACCATCGATCTGCTCCTATGGGTGAATCTGGACCGTCGACAATATAATTTCTCCCACTTACTTGCTTGGAAGCCTGAAACGAGATTTTTCCATGCTGCGCTTGGGCGCTTCTCGCGCAACTTGCAGACCTGAATACTCTTGTGCCCAGGACAAGAAATGTTACTAACAACTTGCATTCTTCTTTCTTGATGGAACCCTTGATAGTATCTACATAACTTCTTTGCTCTTCTTCATTTCCTATTAACATAGAGATTGAACCCTCATCAATATTTATTTTTTTGTATCCAAGTCCATACTTGTCATAGAATAGTTTTTGATTGCAAATGATTTCATCTATTATTTTGGTGTTATTTTGAAAATTTAGTTGGATGTCCTTCTTCTGTAGTTCCTATCTTAGTGAGACTATTTCATCTTCTAGATTCTTTGTTATTTTCTTCTTTTCTTCCATTTGCCTCTTGATTGTTACTTCAACCACTTTGGATTATTCTAACTTATTATTTATATCTATGATAGTATGCTTGGCTTCTTCAGAATTTTTGCTAGGGTTTTGAAAGACTTCCTTCCTTTTACTTAACTCTTCTTTGAGAGACTTGTTTTTATTCCTTGCTATTCTTAGATCACTTAAGGAACTGATAAATTCTGCCTCAATATTTCTAGCATCATTATATGTTGGGGGAGAATCTGGTGCAGTGTATCCATTTAATATAACTTGTCAAACATCAAATACCTATTCCTACAAAAATTCTCTCGTTCTTATACTCCAAAAACCATATTTTTTCCCATCAAACAATGGTGTTCCATTTTTGGTAAATTCTCCTTGCTTATCCATGATCTTTCTTCCAGTGGTTAGATTGTTCCAGAAGGAATCCGCTCTGATACCAATTGTTGGAATATTCACCA
>JZKD02S2299772.1:63896-92181 GCA_000966675.3 Picea glauca
AAATATATCCTCCAACCAACTAGCCAAACGACTTTGTTGGTACATCTGCCCGCCAATATTACTTAAGAGTTGAGTTTGCCAAAGTTTGGGGGTCATACCAGGGGGCGCATGACCATATGAACGGCATGTAAATCGAGAAATTCCCCATGAATTTAATTGCAGGTGTAGGAACGAAAGCCTAGACGAACTTTCTCAAGGGCCTGAAAGTGCCAGACTCAGATTGAGGCATGGAGATAGTTGTTTTTGGGTAATTTGATGCCATGAATTTAGTGGTGTTGTTTGTTTTTTTATCTAATCAAAGATTTTGCAGCTTAACTCCATAATGAGGTATACATATGTATTTTGCCAAATTCTTTTGTTGAGTTAATAAAAAGGCCTACCCATTTGAGAGAAGGACCTGGATACGTAGTCCACCAGGGATGAATGTTGTTATCAAGTTTTATGTTCAGATCTGATGCATATGTATCTTCATTATTGAGTTATTCCTTCTTTATGGTGCACTTCAATTTATGCTCATTTAATACAATTCTTTAATAAGTCACATCGATGAAAATATCCTGGATCAATGAGATACAATATGACCCAAATATTCCACTTCTTGAACCCCAAAGGCACACTTTGAAGGAGTTTACATAAATTTGTTTCTCTTCCAATAGTTCTAATACTCTGTCAACATGTACAAGATCTTCCCAAGATTTTATGTTGATTAGTATGTCATCAAAAAATACTAACATGAATTTTATAATGAAGGGATTGAAAATACAATTCATTAAGCTTTGAAATGTTGAAGGTGGATTAGTAAGTCCAAATGGAATAACCAAAAAATCATAATGACCTTCATGTGTTCTAAAATTTATTTTGGGAGTGTCTTCCTAACTCATTTTGATTTGATGATATCCTAAATGAAGATCCAACTTAGTAAATAATTTTTCTCCATGCAATTCATCTAATAATTCATCAATGACAGGAATAGGAAACTTATCTTTTATGGTCATTTTGTTGAGCTATCTATAATATGGACACATATACCATGAACCATTCTTTTTTGTAACCATCACCATGGGTGAAGAGAAGGAACTTTGGCTATGTTGAATGATTCCAACCTCTAAATTTTCTTGGATCATATGCTCAATCTCACTCTTCTGTGCACATGGATATCTGTAAGGCCTACTATTAGGTGGTAGTCTCCCTGGTTGCAAATAAATAACATGGTCATGATCTCGATCAGGTGAAAGACCCTCATGCATTTCACTAAATACCTTGGAATGATTGTTGATAACTATATGGAGATCTAATGGAGAAGAGGATATAGATGTTTGAACATCAAGTGAGCACAATTTTTTAATTACACCATGGTGTCCCTTTTTGAGTAACTTTGTCATGATATAAGAGCTTATCACCTTATAGGGTTTCCCTTGGATACCTCTAAGCTCAATTTCCTTTCCATCTGAGGAAAATCTCATGAAAATATCTTTAAAATTAAGGGCCATTGTTCCCAATGATTGTAACCATTGGACACCTAATACAACATCAACACCACCCATTTGGATGGAAATCATGGGACTGTACAAAAAATATTCTCCCATATCGAGCTTAATACTATGAAACTTCCTAGAACAATTTATGGTACCTCCATCTACAATCATTACTTGAAACGCTGGTGTTGGATATCCAAAGAAATTGAGATCTTTTGCTAATTTGTAATTGATAAAATTATGGGTACTACCAGAATGAATCAATATTCTTACCCCTTTTTTTATGTATCCTTGTATCTTGAGGGTTTGTGGAGTATTGATGTTGTCCAATGCATGACAAGATATTGCTGGATTAATCTCTTCTAGATCTGGATCTTATGATGGTTCCAATTCTTAATCTTCTTCCTCTTCACAATTTATGTAGAAAAAATTATTCTCACTGCATTTATGCCCCTTACTTCACTTCCTATCACAATTGAAACATAGTCCCTTTTCTCTTCTTTCATCCATTTGTTGAGGTCTCCACCTTGTCCATTGAGGTACAATTGTCTTATGAACCCCAAAATTATCTCTTCTTACTATGTATGCTCCAATGGTAGACTTGTGTGTAGCCTTATTATTGGATTGAATATGAAGAGAAAATTTCATAACTTCGATAATATTTGCATGATGTTTTAAAAAAATATCTTGTTTAATGTCTTCTTTTAATCCACCCATGTAAGATTCTAACAAATTTTCATCACTTATGTCATCCACCCTTGTGGCCAATACTTGAAATTATGAATTATAATCTTCAATATCACTTAAGTGCTTGATTCTTGTCAAATAACTGAAGTCGTCATGTTCCCAAACTTTCCCATATTGTGCTTCTAGGTCTCTTTTAAATAAACCCCAAGTATAATGATAAAAATGTGGCTTCCTTTTAGCTATCCATTGATACCATTGATATGGTTTATTCTCAAAGTTCAAGGTTGTTATGTGAATCATTTTCTTATCATCCATAATATTATGTAGATCAAAATATTGCTCCATATGTTCCAACTTTCCATCTATATTATGTTACATATTTATTTTTATATTTTCCTATTTTCATCCATCTTATGTTCCATTTTTTTCCCTATTTTCAGTGATCTTCTTTTCCATCTAGTGATAAATATCTTGGATTTCATCTTGAGTCATGGTTGAGCTCTTTGGAGGTTTAGCTAGTGAAGTAAATTTTGGAGGAGACTTTGGATCCATGTGAAAAATAATGATTGTCCTCTTTTTCCTCTTTATCACAAATTTTGAATCACCAAAAATGGATCTTCCAATAAATATTTATGCCAACTATAAGTTGCGTATCTTTCAAACCCTTAATTTGGAGTCTATCCTCCTGGATGACCTTCCTTCTGATGTATTTATGAAATTTCGGCCCTTTTGAGTCTGGAATTTTAGCCTCTAGTAATCTAATATGTATTCTCTATAATGTCATAGGTCTAACGAAAATTTGTTGTGCCAAGTGAAATTTATAGTAAGTTTCCCAAACCTTGCCGATTTTTGGACTTTTCTGGAGAGCAAACTTGCACATAATTTCATGTGTCCAATATTTAATACTTTATTTTGAAATTTGTACCAAAAATGTTATGTACTATACTATTTCAAACACAACTGGTTGCACTAAATTTGGAACCTTTTGAAGAATATATGACTATTTTACCCAGAACACATGTTTGAGACTAGTTATAAGACTGGTCAAAGAACCCTACCTTCCACAAACTATATCACCAAAATTAAAACGATCCAAACTATGAAATTTTTGCCATGTGAAATTATCTATGTTTTTGCAACATTCTTCAAATTTCATAGCCTAAAACATCACTAAGAAAAAGTTATAGAAAAATTCCCAAAAATACTCTTTTGAGACTGAATTCTGGATGAGTAAAAAACCTTATCTTCCATAGGATATATATCCAAAACTATAATGACCCAGAACCATAATTTTTTACCACGTGTAACTTGATATGTCTTCTGAGTAACCTCCAAATTGTGTTGTCTGAATTAGCCCAGAAAAAAATTATAGAAAAAATGCTAAGATGACTCACTTGGGGAAGAAAAACCCTAGGATTGATGCTCTGATACCAAAGGTTATGATCCAATGCCTTAAAAATGATAAAAAGTCAATGAATACAATCCACTTCAAGAGGGAAACCTCCTTTTACAATATATCCAATTCTGAATACAATATGAGATGAGATAAGATTATCCTAAGACTAGGTTTCTTTGATATATATATATATATATAGGAGACTAAGGGTACAATTATATATGAAAGGGTGCAATGAAGGGTTCTATCCAACATACAAATTTAACACTAGAAATTTAATAATTCAATATCTAGGGCTTAATAAGGGGTTTTATACATAACATGAGGCTTTGTCTAGGGATTAACACTCTTGACATGACAAGTTTATTCTAGAATAAGTTGAGGAGGTGGTCATAAATAATTTTTTTCTTAAGCTAGGTGTGGTTGGACTTATGGTTTACTAGAAATACTAGAAGTGGAATGGTTCTAGGCCATTCAAGAAACAAAAATTTATGGATTCCCAGTGGTTGTTAAGAGTCAAACCTAAGACAAGTACCAAATTAAATAACCTCTAGAGGCTTGTCTCCAAATGATATACATGGTTGGTTTGATTCCATTTAGTACAAAAGCCTTTTTTCAAGCCTAAAAAGAATACATTTTTCCATGGTCCTTGATTTTGGGTGGCCTTCTGCTTGGAAAACGCCTACAATATCTAAAAGTTCTACAACCCAAATGTCTCTTCCATCCTAAGACTGAAAATGTCGAGAATATATCTTATTTCTACCCATATGCCAAATTATCTAGGGTTGTGTCTCAAACTTGTGTGACCAATTCCTCCCCAAGTTTGTTACTTGGAAATTTTCTCTCCTTAGTGATAAGGTCTTGTGGGTCATAGAATTCCTTACAACATGACATCTTGTTAGAATAGAGATTATATTATTTTTATGGAAAAAAGGAATGAATGTGTATTTAAAAATGCTCATTTTGCTCGATTGACCTAGTATGATGGAGCTCTAATATGTGAAAACTTGTGTTTACTAATCTAGATCTAGGATGAAAAGGGAGATGGGCTTCACACATCTCCAATGAATCTTGGAATTATCAAGGTCAACCCCTAGTACTATGAGTGGAGTAACTAAGGAAGTTCACTCTCCTTCTAGCTCATCTATTCACATTGGTGGATCAAATCAAATGGTAGGTAGATCGATTGGCTAGGAAACCTTTATTTATTTCTTCAAATTTACATCTATGATATTATTGGTGAGAAGAGATATTTTCATCATTACTGTGTAGTATAGGACATCGACTGCTTATAACAAATGTCATTGATTGTCCAACCCAAGTATAGAGCCTCTTGCCTAAGTGTCAAGTACTTTCAATTGCGTAATGATGTCTCATGACCATTCATCCACCCTTCCTCTTCCTTATAATAAGTAATGGAATTGACTCTAATTCATTGCATTGGAAGTGGAATTAGATGATGGAAATGAAAAGACTAAACATAACAAATAGGTAGGTACAAGACAAAAATTTGGCGATAAGTTTCTTAAGAAAATAAATAGTGAACATATAAATTGAAAAGAGTTATTGTCTCAATCAACCATCAATAAAAGTGAAATACATTGGTAGTATGTCACTCCATCTATCATACCACCTAATGTATGAGTGTAATGAACTTTGAAGATGAATTCGTGAGCACCACAATTGTCCACATCCTCCTTGACCAGAGAATGACAAGTTCCTCATGATGGACTTAGTTATTTCTATGGAGAAGCAACCATAGATTTCTAAAGAAGATAAATGGGACACCATCTAGACTCTTGAGGATATGCCATTTATTGAGTGGGGCACAAACTCTTATGATCGTGACCCTCATTCAAATCTAGGTTCCATCATTGCTACTTGATTTTTATGGTTATAATTATTGTGTCCGTATGACCAAGTATTTTTTTTTGTGTGTTTTGTACATTATGGCCCATGGCCATATTATTTGGACTTGTAGCACCTATAAGAAATATACTTCTTAATTTTCTTAGTAATATATAAGTTCTAATTTTTTTACTATGGTAACTATGTTTATGGCTTACCTTTTGTTTTATAAAATGCCTATACATATTGTTTTATAATAGAGTTTAAGAGAAGAATTTTATTAAAAAAATGATCACAGAGATAGAGATGCACAAAATTAATAAAGTAAGTGGTAAAGAGAAGAATTTTAGTAAATATCTTAATTGACGAATCTTTTGAAAATGAGCATATACGTATCTCTCAACTATATTCTTCCAAGGAAGAAAATCAAGGTCAAAACATGTTATGTGGTACCAAAGGGGAAGTTGGGGCTCTTAATGACTATGGATGTGCCAAAGAGTATTCTCTAGGTGGCAAAGTGTTAATGCAAGATAATTGATGTGATATTTGAATGCAAAGGGGAAGTTAGAGCTCTTACTGACTATGGATGTGCCAAAGAGTATTATCTAGGTGGCAAAGTGTTAATGCAAGATAATTGATGTGATATTTGAATGCCTCTATGTGATTAAAGTGATTATGCGTGATTTTAAGAAAAGTCAGGAATATTATTGTAACGATTGAATGCATTGTGATTGAAGTGTTAATTGTGTATTTTTAATTGAAAATTCAAAATAATTGGTTTGATTCTTGAATGCCTCTTAACATAAGTGTTATAAGAATCAAACATGCCACCAAAAGAGAAGGGGAGATGAAGCATAAAATATAAGCATCTCTTTCTCATCCGTACGTCCTCTTCATACACAATAATGGTTTTTTTTATTATGTATTCTAAGGAATCATAATTTTAAGCATGTTATAAAGGTGGATGATTATGGTCTTTTCTAAAATTTGCATTCATTGAAATATTAAAATTGAGGGGCTAACGAGGGAGAATTCATTCATGTTTTGTGGTGTACATACTTTTTTTGGTTTTATCAAAAGTATTATATTTATATCAAAATGGGGTTGTGGTCGAACCATCCAACTTATTAATACAAAAAATATCATAGCTTCAGTCTTTGCAAATTTGATTTGTTTTTTTAAAAAGGTATAAACTACTTTTTATATGTTCTATTTTTAGAGATTTATAACTACTATTTTCTACTTGGCATGAATATTATCGTACAAATTGTCCCAATCAAAATACAAGCCTACAAACCATGTCTAGTTGAAAAAATTAAAATAAAATTAAAATAAAACATGCATGTTGAGGTTTCATTCTTGATACTAGCTTTGGATGCCTGAAAACCAATTGGAAATTACATTACCTGGAGTGGCTCTTGTTGAAATGTCTATTTTTCCCTTTCTAGCCTATGATCCATTTCATGTGATTCCATTTAGTGAAAGGGTGGCACTACTTAATATACTCCTTTCCCTACTACCCCTTTTCCTATTTATAGTTTCTCAATTTTCCCTTTCATTTATTTTAGTTTTTCCTCCATTTCCTCCATTTTTATGTTATTATTACCCTCATAAATCTCTAATTACACTTTCATATTCTTAAAAACTTCTAATTCCCTACTACCCTTTTTCGTATTTATAGTTTTTCAAATTTCCCTTGCATTTCCTTTAGTTTTTCCTCCATTTTTATGTTATTATTACCCCCATAAATATCTAACTACACTTTCCTATTCTTAAGAACTTCTAATTGTGAATTCATTCTTATTAGTTTATATTGGAATGCTTACATGTCTAACTCATACTTTTGTTGCCATTCCATTCTCCATTTTTCCCATTTTCTCACATACAGTCCATGACATAATTCCTGGACTTCCTCTAAATTTAAAATGGAGCATGCCCATTAAGGTTTCAATCTTGCTACCGGCCTTGGATTCTTGAATGCCAATTGAGAAGTTCATTACTTGGAGTGACTCCTTTTGAACTATCTCTTCTTCCCTTTCCATCATGTGATTCGTTCCATATGATCCCACTAAGTGAAAGGGTGGTGTTGTTGAATCTACTCCTTCCCCTGTTTTCCTTCATTTGTTCCTCCATTGCCTCCATTCTTATATTATTTTTACCCCCATAAATCTTTTACTTTACTTGTCTATTTTTAAGGACTTCCCCTAATGAATCCATTCCTATTATTTTTCGTTGATAGGCATGCATGTCTAACTCATACTTTCATTCCCATTTCCTTCTCGATTTTCCCCATTTTCTCACATATAGTCCATGACATTCCTAGACTTCATATGAATGTCTTTCATAACACCAGACTCCTATTCTCAATTCCATTATTTCAAAAAAAGAAACCTAATGGAGTGGACATAGGGGTTATCAATTATTCCAGAAAAGACTCAATTTCCCCTATAATCTCCCAAATACCAAAGAAAAGAACCAATCCATGGCTTCCAATTTCCTCTATTTCCAAACAACAAATTGGTTTTCCATATCTTGGCTAATGACACTACTCTCATATATGGAAGAATAAAAATGCCAAGCCTTGGTTTCCAAACTCCATTGAATTGCGAAAATATCCCACATCCTGCCTGCTATCCCATCATTATAGAGCTCATAACCAAGATTTTAGGATTGGTGATGCAATAAGGTACAAAGTCTAGAAGGGATTTTAAGAGCTCTGTCTCCACCGACATCCAACACTGCCACTTGGCTTGAGGGCTCGATTTCATAACTAACTACCCTTGGCTTAATACAAATCATACAAGGTAGCATAGGTATAAGAGTGGTCTAATTCCCCTTTATTTTTCCTCAAATTTCCTATTCTTAAGGATGTTTCTTCATTAGCGTGTTTATCAGCTAGTGCATTAAGTTTTGTTAAGACTTGGTAGTAAGTTATATTATCAAAGCCACCAAAATTTGATATATGAGAACAAATCTACTAAAATGGGCATCCTTTGAGCTTGTCTTATAATAGATGCATCTTATTAGTATTGTAGAACCCCTGTGAGGATGATTTCCTATGAGGATGATTTGGTTGAACCCACTCTTTTAAAATTGGTAATCCTTGATATAGAGTTAGAATATCTACTTGATTTTTGATTGCTTTTCCTAAAACCCCGGTGAAAGAAAGAAATAAAAATAGATTATACACAAAATTAACAAAGAGTGAAGCATGTGATTATTTGAGAGATAGAGATGCAATAAAAACATAAGTGATAAAGAGAAGACTTGGAGTAAAAATACTAATTGATGAAACTTGTGAAAATGAATGTGTTTATCTTTCAAGTACTTTGTTGTACCAAAGACGAAGTTGGGACTCGTAATGGCTATGGATGTGCCAAAGAGTATTATCTATGTACCAACGAGTAACTTGGTGCAAACCTCATGGTACCAGTGAAGAAGCACCAGTGCCTTTTGATTTCAATGCTTAAGATCGTGACTCATAATAGATCGTGACTCATAATGACTATGTATGTGCCAAAGAGTACTATCTATGTACCAAATAGTTGGTGCAAACCTCTCGGTATCAATGAAGAGGCACCAAGTACTTTTTATTGCAATGCTTAAGATCTTTCTATAAAGTATTAAGTGTGGGTATAAACATGAGGTAACGAATGAGGAGTCATAGGGACACCTAATAATTGTGTTGTTGAGAATTGTATGAAGGTTATGGAAGTGTGTGCAATCCTTGTGATATTAAAGAGGAAGTGCATGTCACTTGAATTTTTGTATTTGTGTGGATGTTGAAGTGTGATTTTTTAGTATTAAAGAAGAGGTAAAATGTCTCAATAATGGAAAGTTTTGATTGTATTTTCTTGTAGAAAAAAAGACAAGAGAATTGGTGTGATTCTTGTCTTGTGATCGAAGTTTTGATTGGGCGTGTTTATAAGAAAATTATTTTGATGATTAAATGCTTTGAAATCAAAGTGTTAATTGTGTGCATTTTTAAGAAAATCCAAAAACTTTGTTATGATTCTTGAGTGTCACAAAATAAAGTGTGATGCTCCAATTTCTAATGATAAAAGTGTTTATTGTGTGTCCTTGTAAGAACGGATGAGAAAATTAGTGTGATGCTCCAATTTCTAACAATAAAAAGGTTTATTGTGTAAAAGTGTTTCTGAGTGGGTTTAATCGTTAAGAACATGTGTTTCCTCCTAAGAGGTCACAAATTCAAATCCAAAGAGGGGTAAGGTATGTATACCTCCATAAACTTTACCTATCAAATTATTGGGCGGAAAAAATCTCATACACCAATTTAATGTCTGACTTAACCATGACCTTAAAAATGAATTATTATTTTTATTATCATTATATACACTTGTAAAAAAATAAAAAATAAAACGATTATTATTATTATATGCCGAAAAAAAATGTTTTGACGTGATCCCATTTATCGAATGAAACCATGGAAATTATGCAAGATATCGTATGCTTCATAATGCCATGAAATAATAAAATACAACATAAAGGTGAGTAAAAAAGAATACATGATGTTTTTCATTATGTGCAAGTTTGTTTTGAAATAAAAGAAAAGAAATGAAAGTGTGTTTGACTTTATTCTTTTGGTTTAAGAGTGTGTTTGAATGATTTGAAAGATTAATTCTATAAACTTTTTCTTAATTGTTATTTTTAATTTACTTTTAATTGTATAAACATTTAAATTGTTTTTAATTTTATTTTTATTTAGGTGATAATTGAGTAATTTTAATTTTAATTAAAAAAATGTATTTTTTAATTATTTTTATTAAAAAATTAAAAGATAAAAAAAACTAAGTAAAAAAGTCAATATTTATTATATATTGTAAACCTATGTACATTGATTGATTGATTTTATTTTTATGAATATTTAATTCAAAAATGAAAGTTGTAGATTTAATGATGGCATTGCAATTTATACAAATATTAATAAAATGGTTATATTTGTATAATAAAATGGTTATATGTTTAAATTTATTTTATTTTTAATAGATAATTATAAATTTAAAATTCAAACTATTTTTTTAATTCATGTTAATGAGTGGAGAATGCAAGTGTTTATGTAGTAAAAAAAATCTAAAATAAAAAATAACAAGTATATTTAATTTAATAATAAACATTTAAAAAAATGATTATATGTTAAAATTTTGTTTTATTTTAATGAATAATTATACATTTAAATTTTAAATTATTTCTTGATTCATGTTAATGTTAATGAGTGGAGGTAGAATATTGCTAGTATGATTGGTTTTCTTGGGCCTCGTTCTGGCCTTGTTCTGTAAGGAGAGAGTTACTCATGTTTCAAACTCAATTGTAACATCTCAAGAGATGGCATGAGCATTCTCTCCTCCACCGCAGGCCATGATGGATGGGTTAGTTGAGAGAGAGAGAGAGAGAGAGATAGAGATAGAGAGAGAGAGAGAGAGAGAGAGAGAGAGAGACTGCTTAGTTCGGTTCAAGAAGGAAAATGACTTTTTATATATCGAAGTCGAGGTTCCTTGGGTGCGCGTTATTCCAAGGATGACTTCACCAATGACCGCTTGCGACATAAGTTAAGTTGATGGCTTGATCGAAGACATGCACTAGGTGGGCACTCCACAGAATCAATG
Source organism: Picea glauca (assembly GCA_000966675.3). NCBI lineage: Eukaryota > Viridiplantae > Streptophyta > Pinopsida > Pinales > Pinaceae > Picea > Picea glauca. The sequence continues at coordinate 74,927 of JZKD02S2299772.1, forward strand.
GGCGCTCCACGGAATCAATGGGTGCCCCACCAAAAAGAGACGATGATTAAATGCATCGGTTGAATGATTTGGAAGAGAAGACGCCCCGACCAACTAAATGAAGGAAAATTGTGAGTTGGGTAGCTTGGATGCCTTGGGAACTTGCCATGCCAAGGGTAGCTTGTCATGGAAACTTGCATCAAATGCTTAGCCAAGAGACTAGACAAGGAGTGATCATGAATTTGACTTGGGCACCAAAAACTGAAGATTGAACAAGTCGGACAAGTGAGAAAGAGGATGCTTGGATGAGTCGGATGACTCACCCAAGGGACACACACCCTTTGGAAGAAGTCAGTCTGAACTGAAAAATGGACAAAATGACCAATGGTTATGTCGCTCCATGGTGAACAGATGTGTCAGTTGGAAAGGTCGAGAACCTATATAACCAAGAGAGGAATCAAGAAATGATCAAGAGAGATCAAGGAAATGAGTTTTAAGCCGAGAAAGGGGACAGACAAGATAAGGAATAACTGCAACCATTGCAACTATGAAGCTTGAAGGAGTGGTGATCCGTTTAGACTTCTAACTATAGTGATGAAGGAAGGGTGCACAATGACGACTCACCGAAGATGAGTTGTATTGTTTTCGCACAAGTTATTTGTATCAGAGAGAAATATCCTTTGTAAACTTTATTTGTGTGGCACGAGTGTTTGGCTCGACCCACTGTTGTTCTTATTAAGTAAAAAACTTGGGTATTACACTGGTTTGGCCTCCTACATACATGTTTTTTTCTACTCTGTATGAATTATTTCTCTTTATTGTTGTATGGTTTAAGTATAAGAAACACAAACATAACTTAAGTAAAAAATGAAACAAACGAAAAGCGTAGTCTAAGTTAAGTAACTTGGTGTGGCCTTTCCACCAAGTGAACAATTGTTGTGTTGCATGGTGACTGGGAACGTTGGGTGATTCCACCACCCGACTGAAGGTTCGTCGGGCCCATAAAATATGGTATCAAAGTTCCCAACTCAAGCAGCGGAGAAGGGTTAGTTTGGGTTTTGCGATAGTTCAGTAGTTCAAGGAACCTTGCCATTCGAATGGTTTGTTGAAGGCACCTAGGACAATGGTAAAGGATAGGGAATGAAGTGAAGATTCGGTGGTGATTTGGTAACAGAACTTGGGTGGAAGTTTGAAGCACTTTTCGGCACAGGTTGCATGAAGCTTGAATATCCTTAAAAGCACAAGGATGGTTAGTTCACATGTAGACAACAACAACACCAAAAGGGATCCTAAGACGCCCAAGGTAAGGGACCGCCTCCTTGCCTTAGAAAAAAATGATGGATCAGCTAATGGAGGAGATGTTTACTCATGGTGAGAAGGTCACATGACTAGAAACAAAGATGGGTGAACTCATGGTTAGGTTCAACGGAACTGTCCAGGAGTGTCAATACATAGCGAACCTGTTCTATAGAACTCTTATCGACAACATTCAAGACAAACTTAAGGAAGAGGAGGATGCTCTAGATTTGGTCCAATAGAAGGTGAAATACCAGGAAGACACCATCACATTGCTTAAATGAGTTGAATTCAATGGGTCGAGCTCATCCATTGTGCATATGTGAATCAAGATGAAAGAACTAGAACCTTATGATGGGAGTCGCAACACTAAGTTGTTGGGAAATTTATTTTGGGACATGGAGCAATACTTGGAGTAGGTGAAGGAAATTCCAAATAGGGAAAAGGTAAATGTTGTCTCTATGTTCTTGACAGGAACTAAAAAAATTTGGTGGATAAACCAAGTTGAATACTTGGTAGCTGGGAGGACCATCGAAAAGATAAAAAATTGGGTAGAGATGAAGGAAATATTGAAAGGAAAGTTTGGTCTGGGAAACCAAGCTTTTGTTGTTAGAAACTAATTGTTGGCTCTCAAGCACATTGGCAGATCCAAACTTATATCAAGGAGTTAGTTAGCCTGATGTTGGATATCAAAGAAATGTTGGATGAGGATAGGATTTCTCACTTCATGAATGGTTTGTAGACTTAGGCACAGAGTGAGACATGATGACAAAATGTGCAAACCCTTTTGAAAACGATCACAACGAAAGATAAACTATTGGACTTCAGGGATGAAGATAAAGTAGGTCTAAGAAACGATGAAGGACAACATGAGAAGAAAATCAAGAAGACAAAGGATAAGGGAAAGACAAAGGCATCCAAGAATAACGAAGATGGTGCAAAGCAGCTAGATTCACAAAAGGAGAAAAAGTCGGTTTCTTGTTGAATATGTGAAAAGGAGCATTATGTTAAGAAATGTTCGTTGAAGAAAAAAATGAATGCTTTGGAGAAAGTGGACAACCCATCCATGGGTGTGTTGCATGTTTTGGGAGTTGTTGCGGAAGTAGAAACAACGATTGCTCAAGACTTTGACATGACAACACTTAGCTATGTTTGGGAAGATATCAATGGGAAAATGACTTTGGCTATGGTGGACAGTGGTGCTACTCACAACTTCATGAGAGAATACATTGCACGAAGCCTTTGATTGCAATTTGAGCAGGAAATAACTTCTTTCAAAGAGGTTAAAGCAGGTGAAAAGGATATTGTTGGCACATCTAATAATGTTCCTATGAAACTTGAATAATTAATCGGAAGGGAAAGGTTCACCATAGTTTCGTTAGATGATTACAAAGTTTTTTTTGGGCAAGAGTTCATGTAGATAGAGAAGGAAGTCCCCATATCACTAGATATCATGTCCGGGTCGACTCCATGTCTGGTGCCTACAGTAAAGGGGGGTTGAGGAATGAATATTTCATCCTTCTGGTTGGTGGATAACCATTGACCTTTCTTGGACATCGATGGACGATGTGAAGAGATTCTTGAAACAAAGAAATTAGACGAATAAAAAGTATTGGCATACTTAGAATGGCATGTTAGCAATATTGAAGACATCTTGGGTAACATGGTTCAGGGAATGGATAATTTTGTTGAATTCTATGAAGAAATTATGTCGAAAGAATAGAGGGAGACCGATGAAACAAAGACGCAAGATCTTGAGGAATGAAGAGTGGATTTATTTGTTGCATAAGTATGTGATGGGGAAGAAAAATAGTCATGGTACAACCATGCTAAGAAGGAGGTTGGAAAGATCACAAAGATATTTGGAGGTAGGGAATGACCTTATGATCCAGAAATTGAGCACCTTGTTGAGGAAGGTGAAGGTTAAATTGGTTCCAACATCCCTCTATTGAAGTATTTGATGGAGAAGTATGGTGACACTTCGCAGGATGTGATGAAGTAATACGAGGATGGAAGCGGTGGCTTGTCGAACCGCACCCTTCCACTCTCACACTGAAACATGAGAATGTTGGCTTGTTTTCATGAATGCAAAAGGGAGCCCACTCGTCGGTGCCTCGAAGGGAGGCATCATGACGACTTAGGAAGATGTGATGGTTGAGAAATTGTGAAGAAAAATGGGTGATTTTGATGTTAAGGTGAGATCTTGTGAACTTGTCGTTATGGTCAGAATATATACTCGATTAGTGAAGGAATAAGGGGATCCAACACACATTGACAACAAGATCAATCAGGGTAACAATGCAACGTCATTGGTGATCACATAATATGAAGTAATGTTAGGATTTTTGGGAAAACAATGACTTGGAGTGGGGGAAGGTGTAAAATATCGGGAGTTTGCCTAAGCATGCGCTCCTCCATCGCAGGACATGATGGATGAGTCGAGAGAGAGAGAGAGAGAGAGAGAGAGAGAGAGAGAGAGAATGCTTAGTTCAGTTCAAGAAGGAAAAACAATTTTTATATAGAGAAGTTGAGGTTCCTTGGGAACACGTTGTTCCAAGGACGACTTCACAAATAATTTCTTGTGATGGAAATTAATTTGATGGCTTGATCGAATATGTGGGATAGGTAGGCGCTCCACAGAAGAAATGGGTGCCCCACCAAAAATATAGGATGGTTAAAGGTGTCGGTTGGATGTTTTGACAAAGAAAATGCCTTGACCGACCGAATGAACAAAAAATGTGAGTCTGATAGCTTGGACACCTTGGGCGCTTGCCATGCAAAGCGAATCTTTCCAAGGAAAATTCCACTGGACGCTTAGCCAAGAGACTAGCCAAGGAGAAATCATGAACTTGACTTGGGTGCCCAAAATCAAAGGTTGAACGAGTTAGACAAGTGAGAAAGAGCACGCTTGGGTATGTTGGATGACTCACCCAAGGGATGCGCTCCCTTTGGCAAAAGTCGACCCAAACCAAAAAGTGGAAAAAACAACCAAGGGTTGCGTCTCTCCATGGTGAACAGAAGCATCACTTGAAAAGGTCGGACACCTATATAACCAAGGGAGGAAACCATTTAGGAGGCATCAAGAAACAATCAAGAGAGATCAAGGAAAAGAGTTCTAAACTGAGCAAGGGGACATACAAGGTAAGGTATAACCATAGGCATTGCAGCTATGAAGCATGAAGGAGTGGTGATCCGTTTAGATTTCTAACTATAGTGATGAAGGAAGGTTTCACAAGGATGACTCAACGAAGACGAGTTGTATTGTTTTCACACAGGTTCTCTGTAACAGAGAGAAAGCTCCTTCGCAAAATTTCTTTGTATTGCACGAGTGTTTGCCTCATCCCACTGTTGTTCTACTTAAGTAAAAATGTTGGGTATTAGGCCGATTCAGCCACCCACCTGCATGTTTTGTTTCTACTGTGTATGGATACTTTTGCTTTTCTATTGTATGGTTTAAGTGTAAGAAACACAAACACAACTGAAGTAACAAACGAAACGAACGAAAGGTGTAGTCTGAGTTACGTAACCGCCAAATGAATGACTCTGGTGTGGCATGGTGATTGGGAATGTTGTGTGATTTTTCCACCCGAACAAAGGTTTGTAAGGCCCATGGCATCAACTAGCTAGGAGGAGACACCTAAAATCCATCCATGCTAAAGGTTTTGCGATCCTTAGGTGATTTTGACGGTTGGTTGGTCTCACAAGTCATAGACAAACTAGCAAACAATTTTTTTTTTATGAATAGAGAATAAAAGTATTTATATAGTTAAAAAAAAACAAAATAAGAAATAATAAGTATATCCAATTTAATAATAAACATTTTTTAAAAAGACATTATTTAACTTGACCAAGATTTTTAATCATAAAAATTAAACGTCATTCAATACAAAATATTTATTAATGTATAAATAAATAAAATATTTAATAACATAATGAAACCCTTGAATGAGTTTTAGCTTTCTTGAAAACACTTTGTGAAAAGTTTTGAAATATCCAACATTTCGAGTAGACACTCCATCCATCATTAGGGACATAGATGTTAGAAAAGAGTGTTGAGGAGTAGTATTTAAGGGAGAGGAGATAACCCTTGAGGGGAAAGAATAATGATAAATTAATGAATAGGGTTGTCAGGTCATTAGTTCTAAAAACGACAATTAAAGATATTAACGAATTGAAATATTAAAATATTAAATTAAAGGAGAAGTCACCTCCTCTCCTTTAATTCAATATTTTAATATTTCAATTCTTTAATATCTTTAATCCTCATTTTTAGACCTAATGAAGTAACAATCATATTCATTAATTTATTATTATTCTTTCCCCTCCATGTTCATCTCATGTCCCTTAAATACTAAGTCTCAACACTCTTTTCTAACATCTTAGAGCTTCAAATGCATGTGAAGATGGGTAGAGTGTTTTCCATAAAGCTCAAGCTCATACATTAAAGTGTGGAAATCTACACACCAATCAAGCTACCCAGATTTGACTACATTTTGTGAAATTTAAATTCAAATTAAATAAATATTAAAATACCATATTAAATAAAGATCCATTTAACTCCACATCTATCAAGTTCCCAAATGGATCAAATCTTTGGAGGTGTAAACTTTTTTTACACCTCGAGGGATTTGATCCCTCTAGGGGCTTGATAGATCTAGAGTTAAATGAATCTAGATTCGTTTTATTATTATTTTTGGGAGTAAATTATGATGACTAAATTTAAATAAAATAAATAATTTATTAAATATAAATAAATATATTAACATATAAATAAATATATTAACATACAAATAAATAAAATACTTTATTAAAGGGCTTGTCTAACTGTTCTACTATTTTCCTATTGTTTAAATTGCATTTTTGAATGTAGAAATGAATCAAAATGGACAAATTTCGAGCAAATATAGCCTAAAATAAAACTTAGAATATTTAGCTTACTACTTTATTAAATATATTTTGTGAAATTTAAATTTAAATTAAATATGATATCTTATTAAATAAATATTAAATATAAATATATAAATCCATTTCATAGCTACAACCCACACATTTACGTTTTTAAATAATTTTTTTCCATAATACATATGGTTATAACATAATTTAAATATTTTGAATTTTGAATTATTATTTTTCATAGTAAATCATGATATTATTTGAGTGTGCAAGTTTCCACATTGTGACACTCCACCCATCATAACTGAATCGAAAGTAGTCCTTGGCAATAAGTAATTAGTAACTGTCATAAGGATGAAAAGAGAGAGTATATTAAATAATAAAGTCTTGAATAAATTAGGGTTAGGTTAGGAGAGATTGAAATAAAAATAATAACAGAGAAAATAGTTATAAAGTATATGAAGTTAAGGTGGAAAACAATAATTAAAGAGGATGAAAATACTTAAAAAAGAGGTGCACTACACAGTGGAGCAAATGATTAAAGATGGGGTAAAAGGTTAAGGGGAGGAAAATTACTAATAATATTAAAATGAAAAATTTGATAGTAAAATGTAGAGATTGATTAAAAATATAATTAAAAATAATAATAATAAAGAAGAAAATAGTTATTAAGAAAGGTAATATTTAGAGAAATAAATTAGATGCTAGGTTAGGTTCGAGTGGAGGGGGAATTAGGCCGAAGAAATTGAAAATTAGAATATTCTATAAAGAGGGAGAATTCAAAAAGGTTAGAAATGATGAGTGATTAGAAAAATAAAAAGTATTAGAAAAAAGGGAGGTTGATATTGCAAACGAATTAAAGATTTAGAGATAAGGTGTCACAAGGGGAGCATAAAGAAGATGGAGACCTAAATGTGAATGTGTTGTGAGAGTGGGGGGAGTCTTCAAGATAGGAGGACTAATGGTTACAATGATAAATGACGGGTTTCCAAAAATGACTAAGCTTGTAGGCATCTTCTCGGGATGTTTTTCAATTTCAAGGGCTTATCGAATGAGACGAGAAGAGTAATGAGGCATTGGGGCTAAAATTTTATTTTGGTCAAAGCAAATGAGGTGCTTAGATTTAGTGGAGTATTCACAGATAGTCGATTTTGAGATTTGGTTGTGGATGGTGTCAACTATATGCTCTTTAAGCTTGAAGGTTCTTCCACTTTGGCCTATATAAGACTTCCCACAGGAACACAAAATCTGGTAGACTTGTGGCCAAGCATTGGGTCCTATTTGTCTTTTGATGTTCTAAATAGTTGTTTGAGGATCTTGTGGGGTTTAGACACAGGCTTAATATTCTTTTTCAGCAAGACTCTTGCAATATGATCCGTGGTTCTTTGGATATAGGGAAGAGAGAGAATAGCATGGGAAGGTCTTCGGTTTAAATTTGGAGGCTGAGTGGAACTCTTGGTTAATTTGGGATAAAGAGTAACTATTGGTCAAAAAGAATTTAGTTTAACTCTCCACATTTATTTTATATTTTTATAAACTCTCCTCAACCATTTTCCTTCTTTAATTATTGTTTTTCAACTTGACTTCATCTACTTCATAACTATTTTCTCGGTTACTATTTTTATTTCAATCTCCCCTGACCTAACCCCTATTCAAGACTTTATTATTTAATATACTCAATCTTTTCCTCCTTACGACCGTTACTAATTATCTAATGCCAACAGCTACTTTCAATTACAACTCATCAGCTTTTTATGTACCTAAATATCTCTAACATCAAGATATTATTTAAAATATATTAGGTTTAAATAATGAGTTTTTCCACATGGTGTTTAGTGTCTATCTTTTCTGTCGAAGCGAAAGAAAATAGAAAATAGATCTAAGTGGACAACTTTAACTCAATCAAACACAATTATCTGAGTTGTAACAATGAATTCAATTCAATGCTTATTAAAATATCGGACATGGAAGACCATATAGCAATGGCGGTAACAGGTGAAAGATGATGTGAATAAAAGAAGATCCACCGAAATAAAGAAAATGCACGATTGTCGGAAAAAGGAAGGAATGCATGATTGCACAAAGAAGAAAGAAAGAATAATCGAGAATGAAGATGCCGGAAAAAGGAAAATGCCAAGAAAAATATGATGACGAGAGCAGAATGGAAATCTGATAATGGAAGAAATACATTCCCAGTGCCGACAGGATTAGCATGAAGAACACGTTCTCGTCCAGTTTATTTTTTCTTTGCCGTCAAAGTGAAAGAAGAACGCCGTGAGGTATAAAGTTTGAGTCAATCACAAATATCTAAGTTGTTACATTGAATTTAAGGCTTATTAAAGAGAAAATGCCTTCATATCTTTCTCAAAGAAGAAAGAAAATGCATAATAGTACAAGGAGAAAGAAGGAATAATCAAAAGATAACAGGGCGGAAAAGAGAGAAAATGCATAATAGTACAAAGGAGAAAAAAGCAATAGAGAAAATGCATAATAGTACAAGGAGAAAGAAGGAATAATCAAAAGATAACAGGGCGGAAAAGAAAATACCTGCCTTCGAAGTAAAGAAAAAGAATGAAGGATAAGAAGCAGCGGATGAGGAGACAGATGAGCACACTCACTGAGTAGGGTGCCGTTCATCGTTTGTAGAAGAAGTCTGATAATGGAAATCCAGAAAATTTTAAGTAACTTCTTGTTGTTCTTGCAACACTGCCTTGGCTTATGGCAGATCGTGAAGCTCATCCTAGTGGATAATGCTGGTACAAGGCGGAATCGGATGGTTGTTGTCCGCAGTTTACTCATTACTGCAACGTTTCTGGGGCCGAGTCTTCAAGCTACCCTTCGGCCTGTCTCGAGCTTACGCATTACTGCAACGTTTCCCAGGCCGGGTCTTCAAGAAAGTGGCTTGCGTTGTACAGACCAAGGCTCCAGGGGAGTTGGCCGCCTTCCCAAGCCACCCACGTGGTGAGAGATCTGAGATTATCGAACTGTGCGATCATTTCCGACTGGAGAAAAGGGACGGAAACAATTTGTTCATCAATTGCCAAATTTCATACTACATTACTGGTGAAATGTGGCAGATTCTGCTAACCATGGAAGAAATCTGATACAAATTTGTGTATTTGAAAGGTATTGGTTCTCAATACCGAATTTATGTAATTTAGTTGCCTTGGAGGTAAATATTCAAAAGCCATGAGTGATTCGCTCCTTTAATAATTTTCAATGGAAGAATTAAATATATCATGACATTTATTAAATTTTCCTTATGATGTATATGAAATTCACTTTATGCCATGTAGTCACTACAATGATGGAATAAATTAACAACTTCATTTTATTTTTAAAATTATATACATAAAAAAAATTATAGTTTTATATCACATTTATATTCTTGTAATAAAATCAGTGCATTCTTGTATATATTTTATATCACATTTATATTCTTGTAATTATATACATAAAAAATTATAATTTATATCACATTTAATGTAATCAATGCATTAAAAACAAGTTAGTGGAAGTTGAACTTGGCTAGGGAGGTGTTGGCACCCAAAGTTTTGGGTTTATTATCAAGCACACACAAATGAAGTTGTGCACGCTCATTTCAAGTTTTGTATGCACTCATTCCAATTTTGCATTCACTAAAGCTAAATGCACAGAGAATGGCAATGAAAGCACGTCGGATCGGGTTTTGATACTATGCACCAAGCCTTACAGTCTATCAAATGTGTATCAGTCCCAGTTTTGACGTGCACCAGAAATCAAGAAGACACACGTCGAAATCAAGAAAGGAATCATCTGAAAATCCTCTCAAATGATTACTTCCAACAACATAAGGGATCACAGAGCTAACGAAAGATGAGTTGGCGAGCTAGTGAAGATTTCCGTGATTCCAGAAGACTACGTGGACTAGATGCATGTGCCAGAAGCATGCGAGGTAGTTTTGGCAATAAAACAGGGGGAGCAAAGCATAAAGAGAAAGAGCTCTAGAGCAGAGAAAGCTATAAAAGGAAGAAATGACATCATAAATAGAGTTATATGGTTAGATGATGAAAGAGTCAGACACTAACTTAAAGGGTCCATTGAGCTATTGTCTAGTGTGTCGATCTCACTTTCATCCTTTGTAATGTTGTAATGCTTCTGAATATAAAGATAAGTTTGTCATATGTATGAGGTCTCAAGAGGAGGTGCATTGCACAGTGTGTTATATTTCTAAGGATTTATATAAAAAGGGATGTGCAAATTTGTTGCTATCAAATATAGTTTGTTTACTGTATGTTTATGTTTAATGGAATGAATGGACTAATAAAGTTGTGACAATTCTGATCTATTGTGGGTTTATCATGTGTGACTTGGATATGTGTGTGTATTGTTTTACTTGTTAGCATAGTAAGTCGTCAGATATGGAATGTATGAATGCCATCCAGATCGATCCTGGTTTGTTTAGTCATTCATCCCTGACACAAGACCTTATGGTATCTATGATCCCATCTGCATCTCGGGCGAGACCTTCCTCGGTCTTGGTTGAGGATTCATATGTTGATTCTCTAGGGATTTTGTTGGTCAAATCTGGATGAACCCTAGGTGTAAACTCTCTAGTGTTAAGAAGGACGCGTGCAAGCGTGAACAAAATACCAACATGAGGGTAACAACTTTTCCTCACTACCACTCAAGCTACACCAAATTGACTATTATTCAACACATATTATGCAAACATGATAAATCAATCACAATGGGGAGTTCACATATTACAACAAACATAGTAAAATAAACCACAACTTGGGGAGTTTGTCACATATCTAACCCCCTTGATCACCACATCAAGGAGATGGGGTATTTTTTTGTCATTTTATCTAACTCAACTTCTTCTGGATACCTTGAATCAATCCCCTCGAATTCTAAACTCATTTTATGGGTTGAAGATTGCATGCAACACCCTTTTTTCCTTTCATTGGATCCTTTTTCAATGTGTGCCCGCACACACACACACACACACATCATTCCATCAAATCTATTCAAATATTATCCCATCAATCCCATTTGAATCATTGACCATTGATCCCATTCAAAGGATCGAACATCAACCACTTTTGAGTGTCTTGCTCAATTTTCGAAAGGAAATACTTTAGACTTTCTTTGAAATTGGTCACTGGCCACATTTCAAAGTAGTGCTCAATTTGAAGGGAAAGGATAGAAATCCTTCTTCGAAATTGGACATTATCCCCATTTCGAAGTTGTGCTTGAATCAAATGAGAAAGGTCATTGGACTTATTCAAAATTGGCCATTGGACACATTTTGAAGTTGTGCTTGATTCAAAGGGAAAGGCCATCGCGTGTTCTTTGAAATTGGCCATTGACCACATTTCAATGGTGTGCTTCATTCAAAGGAAAAATTCCATCAAGGCTTCTCCAAATATGGCTCATTAGGCCTATTTTGAAGATAAACCCGATATTTGAAAGATACACCACCAAGCCTTTTCTAAAGAAGTAGCCCAACCTCAAAAGATGAAGGCCAATGTCCTCTTTGAAAACTTAACCCAAAATTCATCAGAGAACTTTCAAACATAATCCTTGATCTTCAAAGAAAATCCTTTAGGATAATTCAAATATTTTTCACGACTTCAAAGGAAAGGCCTTTAGCCTTCTTCAAAGTACAAACCGAAAAATCAAGGAAAAGTGACCCACTTCGAAAGATACACTTTGAAGTAAAGATAAACAAGATATAAGCCATCAAGCCTTTATGAAGTGCGGACCAACTTCAAAAACAACAAGGAAAGAAGGGCATCGAGCCTTCCTCCAAGACATTAATCCCAATGCATAAGGATTTCAAGCCATATTTCAAAGTTGTCTCCAATTTTAGAATCAACAAAGAGTCCAAACTCAAATAAACAAGATTGTGAGATTCGAATGGAATTTGAATTTAGAAGGTTTGAAGGCCTATTCAAAGGGTCATGCTTCATGTTGGTGCTTTTCCTATGACCACGGCAACATATGTGATTATTTAAAACTAATCAAATCTTCAATGGATCAAATTTGAAGTACTTAGAATAAGTTGGAATCCAATAATATAAGGCTATTCAAAATCACTTAAGTGAGAAACTAAGCAATGCAAAAAAAGAAAGCATGAAAAACTTCTTATAACCATGAATTCCATTTCTAAATTCATATACAATAAAATACAAGCTTAACTTCATAATCATAAACATGAATTCAAGAAGATATGCATTGATTATATTTTAAACAAAATGGTCCAAGAAATTGGTTCATTTTGAGAAATTTACCACCCAATCATAAGAATCCACTACAAATGCCACCCCCAAGTCAATCTATGAGGCCACCAGGGAAACTTGAAGACATTGGTCAAGGACTCTCAAGTCACTCACCCAACCCAATTTCTCTCAAGCTTAGCTAAATTGTTTACCATAGAATACTCCAGGAAACCATCCAACTAGCATAGTCTTAGTACTCTCTTCCACTTCCCCACACACCACAAGGAATATACTTCCCTTCTCTACTCAATAGGCCCTTGTGAATATTCTTCCCTCTAGTTCTCTTCACTATGTGTAAAAAGAGTCTAATTTAATGTCTACCTTTAGGAATAACATTGAAGAGTTATACCTCGTCTCTTGATCACTCAATGAATAATAAAATATCGGTAAAGGAATTGTTTCCTTAAATAACCTATCATCTATGATCCTATGCATCCTTCTGTCTCTCTTCTCAAGTCCACCATCTTCTCTTCCACATCTCTATTTGGTCTTCTATGGGTTTGAATCTCAATCCCTCACTTGAGAATGCAGCTCCAAACCTTTAGAGGTGTGTTAACATGAGATAATGGTTTGAATTATGAGAGCGATGTTAAGAATGGGGTTGAATGAGAATTACCTAGATTGTGAGAATGAGTGAGTTGGCATGAAAATGGTGACATTATTTGAGCCAATTTGAATATGCATGAAAGAGAGTGCACATGAATAGAGGAGGTTCAAATTCCTACGAGGATGGAGTCTCTTACACTCCTCATGATGTTTGTACTCAACCCCTATGCATTCATAACTATGGAATATCCACCAACCACTTCCTGTGTTTAATTATGTGAAAATTTAGAAAACAAATTGTGAAATTTTGTACAATTTTGAAAATTTTCATTAATGGAGGGTGGGGGTGAGAATCCACCTCCCCCACCCTCTCCCATGTGAAAAATTGTCCAAGTAGTTTGGTTTGTCTATCTAACAACTAAAAAAACATTTTTGTTCATATTTGAAGGAAGGACAAAGTAGTTTCTTAAGAAATGAAAAGTGATGAACAATTCTACCTATTTCAAGGCCTTACCTAAATGTGAGGTAGTGCTTGTAGAAAATACAAATATGCATGAGCTTGGGATTCAAACTAATGGGATCAATATGCATTGTGGATTCTCATTTCTTACTATGTATTTCTTTTATAAATTGAAGGGTTTGTATGTTTTGAACTATTAATTGTACCCTACAAATATGATACTTTTTTAAAGATTATGCTTATGAACATGTGCATTTTGAGATGATTTTCCTATGGTTCTCTTCCACTCATTCATATTCAAGTGTGATTCTTTCCATGTCTTCTATTAAGTTGGTTCTATTGTATAGATAACTTCAACAAAGAATTTGTTTGACATTTTTTTTCCTTTAAATATGCCCCTTGTCATATTCACATTGGCAATATTTTCATGTTCATAATTTGATGTATTATGGAATATATGAGCAAGTATCCTTCTTAAAAATATTGAAATCTTTGTAATAATTGTATATTTCATTAAATATTATATGTTCATCCCATTGTTGGTTATGGAACTTTATTCATCTTACCATTTTTACTCTTAACCATGGAAGTCCATATCTTTGTAATAATTGTATATTTCATTAAATATTATATGTTCACCCAATTGTTGGTTATGGAAATTTATTCATCTTACCACTTTTACTCTTAACCATGGAAGTCCTTGAATGTTTCAAGAACATTTGACTTATATTTAAGAAAGTACACCCAAATTTTTCTTGAAATTGTATCAATAAATGTCACAAATACTTGGCTAAGAAATGTGAGTTTTCATGGAGATAGAGGTCACTCTGCACCAATTCTAATTGTATTCTTGCTCTTCATTATTTTTCAAATTTATCCCTATATTTCATACCAAACATCAAATTAAAAAACCTTACATCAATCAAATCATAATAGGGTCCTCCTTCTTTTTCATAAATATTTTATTGATACATCAATCAAATCATATTATTCATTAAAATGTTTATATATTTTCTTCAAAAAAACTAACTTTGTAGGTGCAATCCACCCTTGGGTGTGTAGGTGCCCTCAATCCACTTTTTTCTTTTTTTTTATATGATACTTCATATAAACTTTCTTTGACAAGAATCCACCATGTATCGAGAGGTGGGACATTATTTACACTACCAAGAAACCACCTAACCCAAATTAATGGTCATGATGACTCAACCAATGAAAAATCCCCTTTGGGGGAGTGTGGGGGAGTGTGCTAGTAATTCTTGAGGAATCAAACCCTAATGTAGGCTATAACAATGACTAATTTTCACTGAACCATTTTGGGTTTCATTTATGCCAATATTTTTTTTTCATCAAAATTTTCAATGATAGTGACTTTATTTTCTACTTTGAAAACTCCACATATTTCCTTAATGAAGAACATAGGGCAATTGACTCTATATTTTCCATTATTCATCACATTAATGTCTTCTTATTCATGCAATTTAGCTTCAATACTTTGAATATTGAGCCTTAGGATTACATAGGTGTCAATAATATATATATATATGTCCCACAATACATTGATCATGATGTGATGGAAGGGTCTACACACAAATTCATCCACATCCTCAACTCAATGCACAAATACAATAGAGTGAGGGGTCTTTATTATTCCATTTTATTATACTTCAATTGTTGCAATGACCTTATTTAATAATCTCCATGTTAGTACATTATTTTCAAATAACTCATATACCCACTAAATATATTGGTTTTCTAAATTGAATTCCCATAAAAGTATTTTTAGAATTACTTGTGGTAAATTGTGTATGCCCTTATCCTTCCACTACGGGTCTTTGATTAGAAATTATTTAAATCTGTTAATGTTTATGCCATTATTATAGTTCTTTGCATTTCAATAGATAACAACATCATAAGAACAAGATCACTGAGAAATGCACATTCACAAGAGACACAACATTTATCTTGGGAAACCCTCTAGGGGAAGAAAACCCAACAAAAACTTCCTTATCATAAATAGCTTATACGATGTTCAAGAGATAACTCAAACCAATACAGATAGTCCTCCCCAAGAGATGCACCAATCTTCTTCTTCTCTCTCTAACTGGTAATTGCAGCTTGCCTCATAAGAGAATGAGCAAGTGAGTTGTGTGTTAGAAGTGAGGCGCTAGCCTCCTATATATACAAGATTGGCACAAGGGTTTCACTGGCAGGGCCGACCTCTCACTCTGGGTGGGTAAACCCACCTTTAAATTAATTATGGGTCTCAATAATAACTGATGTGGACGACTTCTTATTCTGCCCATTATAATTGTCCGATGACCAATCCGCAAAAGGGGATTTGGTTCTAATACAATTACCGACATGATTAATCCATAATGGGGATTAATCCTAATAATAAAATAAAAATAATAATAAGAATTCTCTTCGCAGTTACATTATTTCAACACTCCCCCTTAACAAGAAGGGTATTCTTCATCAGCATCAGGCGAGAGAGGTATGCATCATCAGTGGCATCAGGAGGATAGTATCATCAATATCATCTTGAAACATTGGCTAGCATATTTACGAGTCATCGAAAGTTTTCTTCATCGGCAGCATCATCAGTCTCGAAAGAATGCTATCATCATCTGCATCAAATATGTATCAGTAAAAAATGATACCTCATCACAGCACTAGGCTGGAAGTACTACACTGGCTCAATGTCACAACTGTTAAGTTGGTAGCTCAGTGTCAGTCATATATTGATTTACGTCTAACAACTAGGTCAGAAGCAAGGAATATCATCATCTCGCTTTACACATAACAACTAGGTCAGAAGCGAGGAATCACAACGTCATGCTTTACGTCTAACAGCGAGGTCAGAAGCATGACTCATCTTTCTTTACGTCTAACAACGAGGTCAGAAGCAAGGAACACATCAACATCTTGCTTTACGTCTAACAATGAGGTCATAAGAGAGGAATCATCTTGCTTTACGTCTAACAACTAGGTCAGAAGCAAGGAATCAACAGCGTCATGCTTTACGTCTAACAACAAGGTCAGAAGCAATGAATCATCTTATTTTACGTCTAATAGCGAGGTCAGAAGCAATGACTCATCTTGCTTTACGTCTAACAAGGAGGTTAGAAGTAAGGATCACACAGCGTCATGCTTTACGTCTAACAGTGAGGACAGAAGCAATGACTCATCTTGCTTTATGTCTAACAGCCGGGTCAAAAGCAAGGAAAATATATATACTCGCCCTTTCAGGGAGGGTCCTTTCGGACTATACCAAGCTTATCTCGAAAGTGTTCAAACTTTACACGAGATAGAGGCTTAGTCAACACGTCAGCAACATGTTCATTCGTGCTAATGTACTGGAGCTTCAAGGCTCCTCTCTGTACCATGTCGCGGATGAAATGATAGCAGATCTCTATGTGCTTTGACTTGTCGTGGAATACAGGATTCTCTATCATCTTTATGTAGCTCTGGTTGTCACATAGAATTACGGTTTCTCTCATCTCCAAGTCAAATAGGCCTGTCAGCAACTTTCGAAGCCATATAGCTTCACGACTAGCAGAAAATGCAGCAATGTACTCTGCTTCCACTGTGTTTAGAGAAATACTGGATTGCTTCCTACTCTGCCATGAGATCATGGTTCATCCCAAACTGAAACAACATCCGGAAGTGCTTTTTCTGTCTGCAACGCTTCTTTCTTAATCTGCATCAATATATCCACTCAATGTGAAGTCATGATCTCCATCATAGCTGAGACCATAATCCATTGTACCTTTAAGGTACCTCATCACATGTTTTGCAGCCACTAGGTGAAC
>JZKD02S2299772.1:110322-126383 GCA_000966675.3 Picea glauca
AGGGGGGGGGGGTAAATTAGTTGTTACTGTGCTTAAACAATATTAATTCAATTAAACCATTTTTAATCTTTCTTCAAGTGATCGTCAATATTATACTACATATGGACAACATAAATAATGAGCATCACTCACACATAAGATATACACAGAGACAGATTTTCACGAGGAAACACATAACAGGAGAAAACCTCTTCTTCTTCGAAATGATAGACAGTCTTTTAAGTTCTGTACATCATCTATAATTTAGCACCAACTCAAAGTGAGGCTATTACCTCTATTTTACAAGATCCAACTTGTTTGAGAGAACCAACTCTTTTGTTTCTCTAGCACCCACTAGAAGGAAGAAACAACTCCCTAAGTGTTCCAGCACCAACTGGATGGAAGCACCAATTTCCAGTCACACAGGCACCAACCTGTATAATAGAGAACAGTTGTTCTCCCTTGCACCACCCTGCCACCCTGGTTTTTCTGGCTGCAACTAGATGGAAGCTACAACTCCCTTTGTTCAAGCACCCACTTGAACCTCTGAGGACAACAGTCCTCCCTAGAACCTCCCTACCACCCTTATTACAAATAAATGATTGAATAACCAACAACACAGATAAATCAATTCTTACCACTTCTTCACTATTCTGCAATTCTTCTCTGCTACACTATTCTTCTGCTCTGTTCATATTTGTCTTGACTTGTTGTCTCTATCTATCTATTCTTTCTCTGTCCTTCTCATGCTCTTTGATATGTGCACATTCTGTTGTCTTCACCTTTTCTCTTTTGTTCATCTTCTGTTCCTTATCTCTAAGCTTTCTTCACACTGCGCATACTGTAGATTTAACTTTCTACAATTCAACTCATTTTTCAGTCAGAACAACCAACATTACACAGTCGTCTCATATCTCCTTTTATTCACACACGCCTCAGCAACTAAATCGCCAACCAATCAAGAATTATGAATCGGTTTTGCTAATTGAATCGTAACTGATCAATTAACTATGATGTGAAACAATAGCCCTCTGATCATATTCGAATTCACCTGCACCGTTGGATTACAAGAATCAAAATGCCTTTCGCATTTCACATTTCAACAATTCATGATTTCACATGTCGTGAATTCCTGTTGTGAGGCATCTCGACTCTCCAAGTCGCGATCCCCGAAATGGAGCCAGATCAACGGTCCACAAAACTTCATAATATGATCCCTTCTTTTCTTAATCGAACGATTGACGAGATTTCGGGGTTTTTCCCTTTGAGTCTTCGAGACTCACAATAGTCCCTTTCGACATTTTGTGATTTTGGGACTCCTGTGATGAAGAGTCTTGAATCTTAACTCCTCCAACTTCCGGTATCTGGAACTCCGAAATGAAGTCAAATCATTTACAAATTCACGAGCCTTCGTTGTGCCTGTTTCGGGATTTCGGCATTTCTCATTCCGCAACTTCAGGACTCCTGTGATGAAGAGTCTCGACTCTTAACTCCTCTAACTCCCAGTATCCGAAAATCCAAAATGAAGTCATATCATTTACAAATTCACGAGCCTTCATTGTGCCTATTTCGGGATTTCGGCGTTTCGCATTCCGCAACTTTGGGACTCTTGTGATGAAGAGTCTTGACTCTTGACTCCTCCAACTCCCGGTATCCGAAACTCGGAAATGAAGTTAGATCATTCACAAATTCACGATTCTTCGTTGTGCCTTTTTCGATATTTCGACATTTCACATTCCACAACTTTGGGACTCCTGTGATGAAGAGTCTCGACTCTTGACTCCTCCAACTCCCGGTATCTAAAACTCTGAAATGAAGTCAGATCATTCACAAATTCACGAGCCTTCATTGTGCCTATTTTAGGATTTCGACGTTTCGCATTACACAACTTCGGGACTCCTGTGATGAAGAGTCTCGACTCTTGACTCCTCCAACTCCCAATATTCGAAACTCTGAAATGAAGTCAAATCAACAGTCCAAAATCTTGATGATTCGACGGTCCTCCTACTTTTGGGATTTTGTAAGCCCGCTTCACCTTGCACTTTAAAGAACATGCAGGTTCTCCTAGATCCAACGTCGGTCGGACCTCAGGCTCAGATCTGATGCATGAGATCTGTTCTCTTCTATTGTGTGCTCCTCCTATCTGAATTTAGATATGACGGTCATCGGGAAATATAAATGGGATACAACAATCACTGTTGCTCTTCATTGTTGAACTTGCCATTTCCATGCCATTATCATTGCGTTGTTGATCATGATCTTTGCCATCAATGACAAACACACATACTCTGCCTCTGTTTGAAAACATGCCAACACAACTTTCACCTGTGTGAATTCCATACCATTATTAAGTGGTTTGAATTTCGTAAAATCTTTCCATAAATCCAAAATCGAACAGTGCAAATTGGCAACTTCAAAATAAGATTTACAACAATTGATAATCAAGGCAATAGGTGGTAAAAGTAAATAAATAATTAAAATCCTGACTATAAAATATTATATTGATAGGATTTCCACCTATTCATAAAAAGGAAATGTGTGTAAGAAATGTCAAGTAAAAGGAAGGACTTATATTATGATGACATTGTCAACACCCTCAGATGGGAAGACCACCAATTTCAATGGTCGCAGACATACAAGTGGTACTCATCTCTCCCACCTGAAGAAAAGGAATTGAACAAAGTTTGGAACTCAGGCATTGCATTGGTTGGGTGCATGCCAAAAGTAGCCAATTTTAAAGAGTTGGTCCTCTGGTGCACCAAAAAGTTTGATACAAAGAGAAGAATTATCCATATACAAGGAAAGCCATCAATTTTTTTATCCCCTTCATTGTTCAAAAGGATGTTGTAACTTCCTCACTCTACTTTGATATTAAAGAATGTCAAATCAAATGAGTTTCTTAAAGCACACAATGGAGGAATGTAGTTTCTTGAAAGTTTCCTCACAAGCCCGAGGAGAGACATCAATTCTAATCAGGTTGAGGTATGCTCCTTAAGGTACCCATATAAAGAATTTTCCTGGCTATTTTCAAGAATAATTGGACAGGAATCCACAGTCTCATTGCCCAAAAATATTGTATATATTTTCCATCATTCAATTCTTAAAAATGTAGTAATTGATTGGGCCCGCATTATCTCGAACGAGATTTCATTTTAGTTGGGGATCCTTAGAGAAACTAAGAAATTCTATATGACTTCATATTTAGTTTTTGTTGCAGTTTATTTTCATATATTTGAGGATTTTCCTAGAGAGGAATGATGCCCCATACAATTTCTATGAAGTACAAAATAGGTTTTTGTCCTCTTTTAATAAGATGACTCATGGTCCCTCCACATCCATACTATTGTTGGAAGATGCATCCTTTCTATCTGAGAAAGGTTTTTTTGAGGATATGAAAGAATTTCGTGTTTTGAGACTGTATGGATTCCAAGGGAAACCCTTTCTATTAGCACTTTATGTTTTTGACAAACTTTTCATCATTGAACTATGTAGATAGTATGAATATTTGGCACATTTATTCAATGAGAAAAGAAAAAAATCAATTTATCCCACTACTGTGGAAAGTTGGAGAGTTGTCTGTGAAGCACATCTCTCATTTAGATGAATATGTAATTAAATTTGACCATCTCAGTATAAAGGAAGTCTAGTCCATTTAGGGTTTTGATCCTAAAGATTTGTTTTTAGCACACATGTCCTTAATTGGCTATGGTTCATATTTTTGTAAGATTGTGCAATTTGAAGAAGGAGGGGGAGATAACAAAAATATTCTGGAGGTATCTATTTAAAATACCCTATATGATATTGAGGAATTGGCTAGCACAAATGAGTATTACAAGCAACGAGATAGAGAAGAAACAAATAAAAACCCAAGGAATTTAAGGAATTTAGCCTTCATAGTGTAGATTTAAGTTTTATTTATCATATATGTTGTGATGAACTGTCCAATGGAATATCCATTGTATTTTATAGATCACTTATGGAGCTATGGTGATGCTTTATGATAAGTCTCTATGCCTCCACAGTTTCTGATGTGAACTTTGAAAGCCAGATGGGACTATATTGGACTTGTTTTTTCCAATGGAAACCAAGATTCCATCCACAAATGTCCCTTGGGGCTATCATTAACAAATTATTTATTAAATGTATCCCTAAGTATAGGGACTTTAATCTACTTACCAATTGGTTTTCTAACCCTTCTTAATGTTTCATACAAGGTTTTATCTTAGGCTATGGAACTGAGGATTTGATACATTCTATTTTAGGTTATTCGGCTTAAACACATTTTATTTGGGAGAAAATAATTCTAGACAACATAATTGTGATTTGGGAAAGTATGGAATGGTCCCACTATCTAAGGTTGAAAGGATTATTTATTAAGTTGGATTTCAAAAATGTGCATGATTAGATAGAATGACAAATAATCATGGCTATGTTGTATTCTCTTATCTTTGGGAAGTTTTTTTTTGTGCCCTAGGGACCCTATTTGTGGATGTTTTATCCTTCTTACAAATTAATCAAGCCAAGTCTCGGGGATTCATCCCATTTCAATTGATATTACAAGGTTGTACTCTAGATCTAACCCTCTATGTTATTGATACAAAATCTATAGGGAACCTTCTTGATCACAAATTTCTGTAGGAACTAATTAAAGGGTATTCCTCACCCAAGACCAAATGATGGTAAATAAATTTTTTGTTGATGACTAATTTCATACCATCTTACAATATGAGGAGTTGGTGAAGAATTCTCTAGAATGAATACATATCTTCAGTGAATCCTCTATCTCTAAGCGCAAAACTGCCAAAACACAATTTTACTAGTTAGCTCAAGAGGCCATTATGGATTGGATTCTTGTGAACTAGGGTAGGTCCTAGATCCACCATGGGAATCCTTTTAAGTTCTTTGAGATTACCTTCATTTTCTATGCCTCATTGAGGACCTTATGGGATGTATTGTTTTTGCTTATCGACAAGAAGGTGGAAAAATGGATTTCTCAACCTCTTTTGTAGCAACGACATTTCATGTGTATAATTTTTCATGTTGGGTCCCTTATCAAGTGGCCAATAAATGGATGGAGAATATATTGTGAGATTTTCTTTAGGTCATCTTGCATGGGAAAAAGGGTTTCTATAGGGTGAATTGGGAGATTTTTTGTAGTATGAAAGATTAGGGTGGTTTGGAGATTGTTGTGTTATCCCTTCAACCTCAGGTTTTATGGACTATGTGGGTTATTAGAGTAGTGGAAGGCCAAGAAAATTGGAAGTTTCTACCACACAATTGTATATTGAGAAGATTTTTTCTGGCAAATAAGTGTTAGTAGAATATTACTTTCTAGTACCTACTAGTAACTCCAACCAAAGTTCATGTTTTGGAAACATTGTATGGTGAAAACAATTTGGAATCCATAGGAATCCCTCAAGTTTTAATTAACATGGAAATTATACTCCTTGCACATTGGTCTCTCCTTTAACAACCACTGCATTTGGTTATCTACCTTGGACGAAAAAACTAGGTTCTTATCCTAGAGACTTATGAAAAGGAATTGTGACTACCAAGGGTATTTATGGTGGTAGGTCACACCTTTGGAAAATGTAGGCAACTCTAAAGGTAGCATTTTTTCTCTATTGACATGGAAATTTTATTCTAGAATGATTCTAGGAGATGGTCATAAATAACTTGTTTCCTAATATGGATCTGGTTGGACTTGTGGTTTGGTAGAAAGACTAGAAGTGGAATGGTTTTAGGGAATTCAATAAATACAAATTGATGGATAGTCATCGGTGGTTAAGTTTCAAACCTAAGATGGGTACCAAATTAAATAACTTCTACGGGCTTGTCTCCAAATTATACACCTGGTTGGTTTGACTCCATTTAGTACACAAACCTTTTTTCGAGCCTAAAAAGAATACATTATTCCATGGTCCTTGATTATGGGTGGCCTTATACTTGGGAAATGCCTAAAATATCTAGGAGTTATACAACCCAAATTCCCCTTCCATCATAAGAATGAAAATTTCAAGAATATATCTTGGTTATACCCATATGCCAAATTAGCTAGGGTTGTGTCTCAAACCTATGTGACCAATTCCTCCCCAAGTTTGTTACCTGGAATTATTCTCTCATTTGTGATAAGCTTATGTGGGTCATAGAATTCCTTACAACATGGCATCTTGATAGAATAGAGATTCTCTTATTTTCATCGAAAAAGGAAATGAATGTGTATTTAAAAATTCTCATTTCAATCGATTGACCTGGTATGATGGAACTCTAATATGTGAAAACTTGTGTTTACTAATTTAGATATAGGATGAAAAGGGAGATGGACTTGGAACATCTCTAATGAATGATGGAATT
This sequence comes from Picea glauca, assembly GCA_000966675.3. Lineage (NCBI taxonomy): Eukaryota > Viridiplantae > Streptophyta > Pinopsida > Pinales > Pinaceae > Picea > Picea glauca. Next base: position 116,656 of record JZKD02S2299772.1, read on the forward strand.
ATCAAGGTCAAGCCCTTGAACTACGAGTGGAGTCACTGTGGAAGTTCACTCTCCTCTTAGCTCATCTATTAACATTGGTGGGTCAAATCAAATGGTAGTAGATCGGTTGGTTAGGAAACATTTATTTAATTCTTCAAATTACCATCCCTAACATTATTGGTGAGAAGAGATATTTTCATCATTACTATGTAGTATAGGAAATTGACTTCTTATAGAAACCACCATTGATTGTCCAACCCAAGTATAGAACCTCTTTCTTAAGTGTCAAGTACTAATCATTGCATAATGATGTTGCACAACTATCCTTCCATCCAATTGAGATTTTCATTACTTGGAGTGACTCCTAAGTTATCTCTTCTTCCCTTGTCATCTTGTGATTTGTTCCATATGATCCCACTAAGTGAAAGGGTGGTGTTGTTGAATATACTCCTTCCCTTGTTTCCCTTTTTCTTGTTTCTAGCTACTCAGTTTGTCATTGCATTTCCTTCAGTTTTTCCTCCATTACCTCCATTCTTATATTATTGTTACCCCCATAAATATCTGTCTTTAATTATCTATTTTTAAGGACTTCCAATGATGAATTCATCCTTGTTTTTTTACGTTGGTATGCATGCATGTCTAACTCATACTTTCATTCCCATTTCCTTCTACATTTTCTCACATATAGTCCATGACAATCCTAGACTTCCTATGTATGTCTTTCACAACATCAGATTCCTCTTCTCAATTCCATTGTTTCAGAACAATCACACCTATTGGAGTGGACATGGGGTATATCCATTATTCCATAAAATACTTAGTTTTCCCTACAATCTTCCAAATACCAAAGACAAGAACCAATCCATGGCTTCCAATCTCATTTATTCCCAAACAACAATTTGGGTTTCCATATATTGTCTAATGAAGCTACTCCCATATATGGAAGAATAAAAATTCCAAGCCTTGGTTTCCAAACTCCATTGAATTGTTTAAATATCGCACATCCTACCTATTATCCCATCATTACAGATCTCATAACTGAGAATTTAGGATTGGTGATGCAATAAGGTGTGAAGTCTATAGGGGGGTGTAAGATATTTGTCTACACCACCATCCAACACTGCCACTTGGATTGAGGGCTCAATTTCATAACCAATTACCCTTGGTTTACTATAAGTCATGGAAGGTAGCACAAGTATAATTCCCCTCCATTTTCCTTCAAATTTCCTATTCTTAAGGATGTTACTTCATTAGCATGTTTATTGGCTAGTGAATTAAATTTTGTTAAGACTTGGTGGTAAGTTATATTATCAAATATTTGTGCCAAAATTTGATCTATGAAAACAAGTCTATTGAAATGGGAATCCTTTGGGATTTCTTGTGATACATGCGCCTTATTAGTATTGCAGAAACTCCTATGACGATGATTTGTTTGAGCCCACTCTTTTAAAATTGGCAGTCCTTGATATAGAGTTAAAGTCTCCACTTGATTGTTGATTGCCTTGCCTAAAACCCAGGCGAAGTCAAGTTTTTGGATTCCCACAAGATAAAAAAATGACCCCCTTGTACTTTCCACCCTTGGTGGTGTATACACAAAATTAATAAAGATTGAATCATATGATTATTTCAGAGATCGAGATGCAATAAAAATTGAAGTGTTAAATAGAAGACTTGGAGTAAAATCCCTAATTGATGTAGCTTGTGAAAATGAATGCATGTTTATCTCTCAAGTATATTCTATGAAGGAAGGGAATGAAGGGAAAACAGGTATTTTTTTGTACCAAAGTCGAAGTTGGGACTCATAATGTGTTAAATACCTAAACATATATGCAAATATACTTAAAAAATAACCAAGAATAAACCAAACCATGCACCAATGATGAACGCAAGAATGTAGACAAAACCATTAAGGTAGGGTAACACCATATATTATTCCTTATGGAAGGAATGCACTCCTCAAGAAATACTTTCTTGTTACAATATAAATGTTCTTCACCATCCTCCAATACATTGCTTACATTTATTTATATAGCATTATCTATCTTCTAGGAACATTCTAGAGAAGGAATCTTCTAGAAAGCCTATTTATTATATATAACTACCATAGTTGGTATTATTTAATAATATAGTGGACATAGTCCACCTTACATTGAATGGAATCCACTAATAATACATAACCACATTCCCATTAGGTACCTCCTATATTACCTCTCATATTACCTCCCCGGGTTTACTACATTCCACCCCCCTTAGGCATGTTTGTAACACACCCATGGTGGGGCATAAAAATTTCATTCTCCTTAATTAATCAAATCCTCTATCCATGGTCTCTAATATGGAAATTGGGGCCTAGCCCCTCCTTCTTCATTGACCATCACATATGGCCACGGGTTATGACCGAATGCTAAGGCCATAGGCGCCTATTCTGATGCTTTGAAACTTCGGACTTCAGGATTTTTTGATTCATCAGATGCCAATTCCTATGAACTCTGAACTGGAGAAGTTTCAAACTAGTGCAAAGGGATCAAAGGTCCCTACTCTCCCTCAATATCAATGAACCTCAATGACTTCGGGCCTCCAGGATTCAGCGGAATTCGAAGAACCCCCTCACAAAACCTCCAGAGTACTAATCCTCTGAAGTGCACCATCTAATGCCGCGTTTCCTCAGGGAATTCGACGGTCCTAATTCACTTTGGGACTTCGAAATTCGGGAGTCCTAGACACTCACACAACCTTTCCTCCCAAAGTACTCCGTACTCGAAGTTCTAGATCAAGTGCCACGCGTCCATTGTAAATCAACAACTTAGTTTCATTTCAGGACTTCGGTATTCAGGAGCTGCATACGTTTCTGTAGCCTTTTTCTCGAGCGTTTTCTTCCGAAGTCAAGGATCGTGTGCCACACGTCCTTCCAGATCAACGGTCCTAGTTTACTTCCAGACTTCGACATTTGGGAGTTCCTACCTCTCCACACTCTCTTTCTCTTGAATTTCTTTCACCCGAAGTTAACAATCTATCAACACTTGTCTCCCACGAATCGAGGACTACAAATCACTTTGAATATTTGGGCTTCGGGATTTTTGAATGCTCCAATGTATTTCTCCTCCGAAGTAGTTGTCTCCCAAAATAAAAGATCTACTAACACCTATCCTCAGCTAACAGACGACTTGTACTAACTCCGACTCTCTGGCCTTCGAGAGTTCTTGTTCAACATATCCCCTTTTTCTCCCTGAGTGATTTCTCTCGAAGTCGACGATCTGTCGACGTGTGTCTCCCATAGATCAACGACTACAAAACACTTTGGCTCTTCAAGCTTCAGGAGGTTCAACCTCTCCACACTCGCTCTCTCCTGGAGTGATTGCATCTGAAGTCAACGATCTCTCGATACGTGTCCTTTCTCTCAGATCGACGGTACATAAGGGCTCCATTACTCCGCAGATTTTTGAAGGAACCCACGACTATCCACCTAGAAACTTTTCTAGGTCTGATGGTCATGATTCAGCCAATACCGATGTGTTCTCTGATCGACGGTTCATGGTGATTGTGGGGCCCCAACATGCACAGTATTTATCAGAGAGCTCAACCTCCGCAATCTGAAAAATACTCGCCCAACTCGGTCTAACTGAAGTTATTGATCTTCCAGCCTGACAAGATCAACGACGTTGGTGAATTGCAGGCCGTGAACTAGCGCGCCCGCTAATTTCACCATCAATATTCATTCACACATCGACAGTTCATAGTGATTGTGGAGTCCAACCTCCGTAATCTGGGAAGTGCTCGCCTGACTCTAGTCTAATCCTGGTCATTGATCTTCCATTCCCAACGAGATCAATGATGTTGGTTGATTCTGGGCCGCGAACTAGCATGTCTGCTAATTTCACCTTTTCACTCCACAATGATTCCCAACCATCGATTTAATCTTGCATCTGGTGTTTGATTCATTAACTCCAGTGGGTATTTGAGTCAATCTGACGACTAGGATGGCTTCTCTCCCATTAAAAAACACACATCCATCTCTGTTGTCATATTATTAAGTCATATATGGTTCTTGTTACTCCGGTAGTTTGAGTAACTTGACTATCATGAAATTTGACATCTCAGAGCTTTGAGCTCCTGAGGTTCTGAAACCTTCATGAGCTAACTCCTTTAGCACAGTGTTCCTAGACCCAAGTCACATGGACCTTCAGATGACTCTTGAACTATTAACCCTACTCTTTAGTCGGGTTTTTGGTTAAGGACTTAGGCACAAGTGCAAAGTCTCTTAGAATACTGGTCTGAAGGGAACACCTCCCTAACTCACAGAAATTTAAGCTTTGAAATAGGGAAAAGTAAACTAGTGAGCTTACCAAGACAGTAGCAGTGCCAAGAGGCTTGGTCTGACTCTGGGACTGTGATGTAATTTCCTGGGGAGAAATTCCTTCGAGGGATTAAACTGGAGCATATGGAAAATCAAGAAGAAGCATAAGTTCTCAAGGGAACAAATGCATACTCATAACTTAATAATTTCAATGTAAATTTTTTTTATAGAGACATAAATGTACGCATGCATCCATTATTTCCAACTCTTAGCACAAGACATGAAAACACTTATCAAAACCATAAGGTGTGATGCGACTGCTGAAAGGGGTGCTCATTTCCACCCAACCATAGGCTCAGTCACTCCTAATGGCTTTACCATTGGCCACCCTCCAGCTTAGACCACGATGCTTTGAGATTCAATCTTTTTCTTCCAGCTCAACGAAAGTCAGGGATGAAGGTTACTCTCCTTCTCCAAATACAAAAATAGATAGGGATGAAGGTTACTCTCCTTCTCCCAGATTAGTCTCTATTTTCTAGGATCAGAACTCACACCAATTTTTCTCAATCCTTCCTCGGACCCAAGGGATTTTTGGCTCTCGTCTCTACACTCTTCGCAGATCTTCCTCCACCCACCATGCTTCCTTTCTTGCCTTCCCCAGAAATATTGAGTGTGGCTCAAATTCTCATTCCATGGTCAGGTCTGGAAGCCTTACAGATGGGTGGTTTTCCCCATCCCCTCACTAACTCTTAAGGAGTTCTTCCCACCTACCATCCTGACTGCAATTCATTCCTGGGTCAGAGGGTTGTTCTGGTCCTGAGAAATTAAATAAAACAAAGTAATGGTTCAGTGGAGGTTAATGCAATCATTCCTGGTCCCCTCCACCACATTTTCATAACATTTTTGGTCTCTTCTTAGCACATCCCCTTTTCATCAATCATGCAACACGTATCAATTTTATATTAAAATAACATAATTTACATTCATCGACCTTTTACACAAAGTTCCATTAAATAAAACATTCACACATTTGAGTTTTCCATAGTTCCTTGGCCAATATAGTTATAATTACAAAATGGGGGAAACATGGTGTTACAATTCCCTCCCCCTTAAAGGAACATCGTCCTCGATGTTTTATCTGTCAACATGATATGTATATACATGAGTAAACAAAATCAGATATGCTTGTCTCATGGCATCCTCCATTTCCCACGTAGCCTCATCTGGGCCAAAGTGTTTCCATTGCACCTTGACCTGTGCAATGATTTAGTTACTGAGTGAGGTTTCCTTCCTGTCTAGTATGCATTGGGGTTATGGCAAGAATTCTCCCTCTAGCTCCACCTAGATCATAGACCAGTCAATTATATGATTATAATCATGTACATATTTCTTCAATAATGAAACATAAAAAACATTATGTGCCTTTACTGTGGAAGGGAGTGATAGCCTATAAGCTACAGGTCCCAACCTCAAAGGGTCCACAATACTGAGGTGCCAACTTGGCACAAGCTCCCATTCTCAGGGAACTCTTCCTGGACCTAACTCTGAGATAGACTTGGTCTCCTATCTTGAAATCTCTGGGAGTTCTCTTTCTGTCGACGTAACTTTTCTGTCTATCCTGAGTAATCTTCAGATTTTCTTTATCTGAATCACTTGTTGTTTCATTTATTTCAGCATGTCGGGTCCGATAGTAATTCTTTCCACTGGATTACTCCATCTTATTGGAATTTTTCACTGTCTACCGTAGAGGGCTTCAAAAGGGCTCATCTTCAAGGATTATTTATAACCATTGTTGTAGGAAAACTATACCAATGGTAGGTAGTCTTCCCACTTCTTAGGCCGATGCATTACATGCATCCTTAGCATGTATTCTAATATTTAGTTTACTCTTTTTTTTTCTGTCCATCAGTTTGAGGGTGATAGGTTGTGCTCAACAACAATTTAGTCTCAAAACCAACCATTAAGGATTTCCAAAAGCTTGAAGTAAATTTGGTGTCTTTGTCAGATACAATTTCCCTAGGTATGCCATGCAGTCTGAATATCTCCTTCATGAATATGTTGGCAATATTTATTTCCTTACAAGTTGACTTGATACGAACGAAGTGAGAAGACTTACTCAGTTTTTCCACCACGACCATGATGGCATCATTTTTCTTGGTTGATTTTTGTAATCCGGTGATGAAATCCATGGAGATGGTTTTCCATTTCCATTCTAGGATGGGTAGGGTTTGTAAAAACCCTACTGGGTATCGGTGTTCTGCCTTAACTTGATGGTATTCTGGGCACTTAGCTAGATATTCAACTATGTCTTTATTTAATCCAGGCAAATAAAATTGTTTCCTAGTGGTTGTGATCATTTTTTGATATCCCGGGTGACTAGTATATGGTCTCTTGTGTAGTTCATCCATTATGAACCTCTTCAAGTCATCACAGTTTGGAATATACAATTTGTTTCTATAGGTTAGTAGGCCTTCATCGAGTATCTGGTAGCCTTCATACTTTATCCTGGTAGGCTCTTGCCTTAGGTATGAGGTCATGGTATTGAAGAATGCATATGTTTCTTGTTCATTCCTAACTCTTTCCCTGACATCCGTTTCACAGTTTCTTACTGCTTCCAGGTGAATCATTTTTATAATTATGCTAAGGGCATCGACCACTCTATTTTCCTTTCCTTTGATGTGTTTGATTTCGAAATCAAACTCAGTAAGGAGAGCCATCCACCTAGATTTACTGGAATTGAGTTTTGGTTGATCGAAGAGGTGTCTCAACCCACAATGGTCTGTCATAAGCACAAGTCTCCTACCCAAGAGGTAATGCCTCCACATTTTTAAAACATGTACAATGGCAGCCAACTCTACGTCATGGGTCACATAATTGATTTCGTGCTCATTCAATTTCCTGGACGTGTAGAAAATTACACGTCTTTCTTGCATAAGGACTCCTCCGAGTCCTTCCTTGCAGGCATTTGTACACATGATGAAATCATTATCAAGGTCTACAATATTCAACATGGGTCAGGAGGTATTTCAGTTCCTAAAATCTTTCTTCACATTTTGATGTCCAAGTGAATTTAACCCCCTTTTTCTGAAGGGCAGTGATTGGACAACCAATCTTGGAAAACCCTTTTATGAACCTTCTATAATATCCTACTAAGCCCATGAAGGATCTGATATCAGATACATCCTTTGGGGTAGGCCATTCCATAATAGATCTGATCTTGTTAGGGTCTACTTCCACCCCTTCTTTAGAAATAACATGGCCTAAGTAATGGACTTGCTTCTAGAAAAAGTCACACTTGCTAAACTTAACGTAGATCTAATGCTCTCTTAGTACTTGAAGTACGAGTCTAATATGTTCTTCGTGCTCCTCTCTGTTCTTGGAGTATATTAGAATATCATCAATGAAAACCAATACAAATTTGTCCAGAAATTTGTTGAGTACATCATTCATCAAGAACATAAAAGTGGTGGGGGCATTGGTTAACCCAAATTCCACCACCACAAATTCATAGTGACCATACCTCATCCTGAAGGATGTTTTGTGGATGTCTTCCTCCTTAATTCGGACTTGATGGTATCTAGACCTTATGTTAATCTTCGAGAAAATGGAATCACCTCCCAATTGGTCGAACAAGTCATCGATGATTGGTAATGGGTACTTGTTCTTTATGGTTGTCTTATTGAGTTGTCTATAATCTACGCACAGTCGGAGTGTGCCATATTTCTTTTTCACAAAAATGACATGTGCTCCCCACGGAGATACACTGGGTTGGATGTAGCCTTTGCCCATCATCTCCTTTATTTGTAGCTTGAGCTTCACTAGCTCTGGCGTACTTATCCTATAGGGCATTCTAGATGATGACACTGCTCCTGGTGCAAGTTCTATCGAGAAGTCAATGTCTCTTCTCGGAGGTAGAACTAGTACCTCTTCTGGAAACATGTCTTTATATTCTCTTAATATGGGGTGGTCCTCTAGGTTCGGTTTGTCACCCTCAACTGATTCCAATACCTATATTGCATATAAAGGACACCCCTTTATGCAATACTTTTTCATTTGAAGGGATGATATTTGTCTCACTGAGACATGCTTCTGAATCCCTTGGAGAGTTATCTTTCTCCCTTCTTCATTTACACATTCTAAGGTTTTATGGTAACAGTCCAACTTAGTTTTATAAGCAACCAACCAGTTCATACCAATCAACAAGTCATAAGATCCCAGGGGAAGTATGTTAAGGGTCTCTTAGGTGGGAAATCCATCCATGATGAATTGGCAAGATGGTATGGCCTTTGCTACTTTTATTTTGGTCCCAGTGGCTAGTTGTACCAACCACATATTAACATGTCTAACTGGTTGCAGATTACACTTATCAACAGTCTGAGGGGCCACATAACTCAAATTAGAACAAGGGTCAATTAAAATAAAAACTATATGGTTGGTTATCATACCTTCCATATCCACCACTGAAGCTTGGCGATCGGCTTGATTATTGTCCAAGGCTACATAAATTCGTGGCATGCTCCTAGCCACATCATTGATGATGGTAGCTTCTTGGATATTGTATATTCTCCCACTATTCTATTGTATGTGTGGATAATCCCTCAACCAATGTTCTTCTCCACAACCCCATCATTTTAAGGGTTCTTTCTTTGGGTTATTAGTCTTTCCAGGGACTGCCTCAAATGGTTTATTTCCACTATGAGAGGGGAAATTTTTCTGATACACACTCCTAGTAGGAAGGTTCATCCTAGAACCCTTCCCATAGTTCTTAAATCTTGAGGATTTATACCCCGTCTTCTTGAATCCCAAACTACTCTTCTTCCCCCAATCCTCGTGAGGTCCTGTCTTACTTCCGAACTTTTCATAACAATACCTTGCCTTCCGGATGGTCTCTTCTAAGGTCTTTGGTTTGTCAAACTCAATCTTGTCCTAGTAGGTCTGAGGTAACCCACTAATAAATCACTGCATTTTTACCTTTTCATCCTTTATGTAGGGTACATACCTCAGTAGCTCAAGGAATTTATTTACATATTCATCTATAGTGAGTTGTCCCAGCCTGAGTTCATATAACCCCTTAGTGTTCCCATCCATGTATTTCTCTGACAGATACTTCTTCCTGAAGTATTTCTTGAATTGTTTCCATGTCAAGTCCTTCTCATGGACTCCTTTCACATTCCTAAGGTCTTCCCACCAAATGGAAGCCTTTCCATTCATGTTGAATATGGATATTCGAGCCTTCAAGTTTCAGAGTAGTCATGGACTCTGAAGTATTTCTTTAAAACAAGCATCCAATCTTTAGCCTCTTCCCCTTTATTAATCTATCCATCGAAAGAGGGTGGTTTGGCTGATCCGGATTATTTTCGGCACAAAATGAGAGCGGAGATATAATAAAGAAATGCACAGAGATATTGCAGATATTCAATAATATAACAAAAATGTATCAGAGATGCAACCATAA
>JZKD02S2299772.1:128784-140497 GCA_000966675.3 Picea glauca
AAAATGGCCCCGGAAGTTAAAACCTGCTAAAAATAGTAAATTGCCAAAATGGCCAGAAAACTGTTTTGAGCCATTTGGAAAAGGTGGGTGGCCCCCAATATCCACCTGGATCATTGGATTTCTTGAATTCTTTAGGATCACGATTTTTGGAATGCTTTCGCTTCTTTCCCTTCCTTTGAGAATGTGAGCTAGTTTTTTTACTAGAAGATCCCTCGGAGTTGCCAGCTTCCTTTCCATAGGACTCTCCCTATGAGTGTCTCCTGCCTCTAGGTTGGGCCTTATTTGGATTACTTCTCCTAGTGTGGTCACTTATGGGGCCATGTTTTCGGATCTCAGGTGGGCTTTGACTTCTCTGCGCATGTCGTCAGTCCACATGGTTGGTTGCGGGTTCATGCTGCAGCTGCCTCTGTATATCGGATAAGCTTTGCAACAATACTGCATTAATTTCTAATTATTTTTCTTGCTCCTTTATCAATCTCTCATTGTTGGCCTTGCAACTCTGTAATTTGTCCATGAGGCTCCTTACAGTTTCAGCCAAATCCGAAGGGGTTTCCACTGTCCTCCTTTCATCATATTCTTCGTCTTTATTGTGGGAGCCATCCCCCACTTCATAACATGTCACCATCCTTTAAAATTGAAGTTTTCCCATGATTTAATGACTTCTCGAGTGCTGAAAAAACACTTATTGTTAGATAACAGTCTATCAGTTTATCAACAATACATATTTCAAATTTCTTAAATGTACACACACAGTAGAAAGTTTCATTCTTTTCCTCAATAAAATTTTAACTAGACTCTTTAAGAAATAGGTAAGATAAGGTGTCACTCTTAAAATTATTCTAAATATGGTTTTTAATCGACTCATCCATGAGCCCAAGAAGGAAAAGTGTTGTAACCATGCTCTGTTACCAATTTGTAACACACCCATGGTGGGGCGTAAAAATTTCATTCTCCTTAATTAATCAAATCCTCTATCCATGGTCACTAATTTGGAAATTGGGGCTTAGCCCCTCCTTCTTTGGTGACCATCGCATATGACCATAGGTTATGACCGAACACCAAGGTCACATGCACCTATTTCGACGCTTCGAAACTCTGGTCTTCGGGAGGTTTTGATTCATCACACACCAATTCCTTCGAAATTAGAAGTGGAGAAGTTTTGAACTGGAGTGAAGTGATCAACGGTCCCTACTCTCCCTCAAGATCAATGACCCTCAATGAATTCGGGCCTCCAGGATTCGATGGAATTCGAAGCACCTCCTCGCATAACCTCTAGAGCACTAATCCTTCGAAGTGCACCATCTAATGCCGTGTGTCCTCAAGGAGTTTGATGGTCGTGATTCACTTTGGGAATTCAGTGTTTGGGAGTCCCGAACACTTACACAACCTTTCCTCCCGAAGTACTCTGTACCCGAAGTTCTAGTTAAAGTTCCATGCATCCGTTGTAAATCGACGACTTAGTTTCATTTTGGGACTTCAAAATTCCTGAGCTTCAGACGTTTTGTAGCCTTTTCCTCCCTGAGTATTTTCTTCCGGAGTCAAGAATCATGTGCCACACATCCTTTCAGATCAACGGTCCCGGTTTACTTTGAGACTTCAAAATTTGGGAGTTTCTACCTCTTCACACTCGCTTTCTCTCGAAATTATTTCACTCGAAGTTAACGATCTATCGATGCATGTCTCCCACTAATCAACAACTACAAATCACTTCGACTATTCGGGATTCGATATTTTTTAATGCTTCAACGCATTTTTTCTCTGAAGTAGCTATCTCATGAAATGGAAGATCTACTGACACATGTCCTCAGCTAACAGATGGCTCAACTGAACTCCAGATCTATGGCCTTTAGGAGTTCTTGTTTAACATATCCCCTTTTCTCCCAAAGTGATTTCACCCGAAGTCAACGGTCTGTCGACACGTGTCTCCCACAGATCGACCGTTGCAAATCACTTCGGCTCTTCAAGCTTCGGGAGGTTTGACCTCTCCACACTTTTTATCTCCCAGAATGATTACACCTGAATTCAAAAATCTGTCAATACGTTTCCTTTCTCTCAGATTGATGGTACAGAAGGGCTCTGTTACGACGTGGATTTTTGAAGGAACTCACAAATATCCACCTAGCAAATTTTCTAGGTATGATGGTCATGATATGACCAATACCGATTTGTTCGTTGATCGACGGTTCACAGTGATTGTGGTTCCCCAACATGCACACTTTTTATCAAAGAGCTCAACCTCCGAAATCTGAAAAGTACTCGACCAACTCGATCTAACCGGAGTCGTTGATATTCTAGCCTGATGAGATCAGTGAATTTGGTGAATTGCGGGTTGAAAACTAGCACATCTATTTATTTCACCTTCGCACTCCACAATGATTCCCCACCATCGATCTCCATTCACAGATCGATGGTTCACAGTGACTGCAGTGTCCAACCTACGCAATCTAGAAAGTGCTCGCCCGACTCTAGTCTAATCCTAGGCGTTGATCTTCCATTCCCAACAAGATCAACGATGTTGGATGATTGTGGGTCATGAACTAGAATGTCTTCTAATTTCACCTTCACACTCTGCAATGATTCCCAACCATCGATTTAATTAAGCGACTGGTTTTTGATTCGTTAAATCCAGTGGGTATTTGAGTTGATCTGACGATTGGGATAGCTTCTCCTCCCGTTAAATGGATCGCATCCATCTCCACTGTCAAATTCTTAAGTCGTATGTGTTTCTTGTTACTCTGGTAGTTTGGGTAACCTGGCTATAGTGAAATTTGACATCTTAGAGCTTTGAGTTCCCGAGGTTCTGAAACCTTCATGAGATAACTCCTTTAGTGTAGGGTTCCTAGACAGAGGTCACAAGGACCTTAAGATGACCCTTGGACTATTAACCCTACTCTTTAGTCCATTGTCCACAACGCTTCCTTCCTTTCCTTCCTTAGCAAGATTGCATGTGGCTCTAATTCCCAGTCCATGGTCAGGTCTGGAAGCCTTACATATGGGCGGTCTGCCCCATCCCCTCATTAAATCTTGATGAGGTATTCCCACCTACTATCTTGATTGTAATTCATTCCTGGGTTAGAGGGTTGTTATGATCCTGAGAAATTAAATCTAGCAAAGTACTGGTTCGATGGAGGTTAACGCAACCATTCTTGGTCCCCTCCACCACCTTTTCATAGCATTCGTGGTCTCTTCTTAGCACATCCACTTTCGAGAAGTCCTACAAAATGCATCCATTTTCTATTAAAATAACATAATTTACATTCATCGACCTTTTATACAAAGCTCCATTAAATCAAACATTCATGCCTTTGAGTCTTCCATAGTTCCTTGGCCAATATAGTTATAATTACAAACTGGGGGAAACAGGGTGTTACAATGTTTCATCCTCAAAACATGAGAAGAAACCATATAATGTGAATGGATAAGAATTGTAGCCAATTGGTACCATGTACAACCATCCATCCATCTGGTAATGTCCCCCAGCCCAACCAAGGGACATTACGGTGCAGAAAACTCTTAAAAATGATTTCTTGTAGCTTTCAGCTACAGATTAGATCCAAAAATAACTATTATCTATTACCATTTAATTACATGCATCTACAACATGCTAAATAGACATGAATACATATTATAAACTTCATTACAACATCATATAAATCATTCTCAAACACATAGAGTGCATGCACAATATTTATACACATAAAAATAACGCATTAACAAGATAAAACACATATCTTTTAAATATGTTGTGCAACCCGCTACTTGGGATCGACGATCCACCCAACCATATACTTGTTGTTGCAAATATCTATATCAATTAACCCCCGAACTGAGCCTACTAATCCACAAAAGAGGGTGGTTTCTCATAGTCCACTCACAACTCATAAAACTCACAACCCACCGATATCTTCCTACAACTATCCCAATTTTCCACCATCTCTCTTCCTCTTGACTTTCCCAACCTAAGGAATGTAACCCTTCCCTGATTTCAGACCCTCATGCATACCATTAATTTATCAAGGTCTCTCTAGCATAGGTATCCATGAATCTCTCAACTGGGAACTCAAGGGAACCTACTACTAGAAAAACTACCAACAAACCAACAAAAAACACTTGTTTGTATAGTACAACTCACCCAAGAGTTCACTCTTCAGGCCTAAAAACCCGACTTTTCAATTATCCATCTCCAATTCACTGCAAATATGCTCCAACATTCTCTAGAATTCACCCTCCATGGATGCACTGGCTCCAAGCTCTCTTTATTTGTCTCTACTTTCTCCTCATGCACAAAAACAAAATTTGTAAAAATTGTTGTCCCAACCCATACAAATTTCCTCCCTTTGGCTTGCCTTTCTTGACTCACACTCTTCCCAATGCTTATTTTACTCAACCCCCATGTTCCCAATAACTTTGGGATGTGACCACATACACCCACCCTCTTACATGTATTCAATGATTGGATTTGGAAACACTTAATCAAAAATTAGTAAGTACATATACGAATAGCAATTTTAGGATAATGGGTTGGATTAATATTCATGGGTAATTCCCCCTTGGAACCCTCTTGGCTGTTATCCTAGACCCTCCCCTCTCTTTTGGATTAATTTATCCCCCATCTCTGTCCATGTCCCTTTAGCAGCTGGCATCACAATTTATTATTAAAACATGGAAACAAAATTTGCATATTTCATTGCTTTGGTCATAGCAACACATTATATCTACATAAGCATTAATTAAGCTGAGGATTATAGTGGGTATGTTAAAATACCCCTCCCATACAATTTTTCACCATCCTCAGTTCACTCTATGTGGATATACATATGTGCAAATTTACATTACAATACTTAAAAATAAAAATTATGCAATTTAAGAACTCCAACAACAACTCCAACCATAATCTCATGTTCCTTTAAACTCGCCAACCCAAGGAATGCACCATTTGTTTATCATAGTTAACCCAAGGGACATACCATCCATTTATTAGAGCTAACCCAAGGAATGAGTCATTGTTTTATCAAGGTCCTCGACACATTTTACTAGGACTCTGAGATGTGGTTTTGGGACTCTAGTTGCTCATACTAGAGTCTTGCATTATGTTTTTTTCAAAATTGTCAAAAATTTGTGGGTATTCCTCTCGCATGTTTTCTTCCTTCTACCATCTAGCATATTAAGGACCGTAATAGGTCCATTGAACCTTTACCATCCCTATGGATTTGTTCCTGGGAACTTTTACTTCTCAGTCCATGATGTGTACTAGTTCCACCCAAAAATCCCCTTCATGCTCCACTTGGATCACATTCCAATAAATTATGTGGTTAGGTTCAGGCACACATTTATTTGATAATGATACATGAAATATAATATGGACTCTCATGGATGCAGGAAATGCTAGCATGTATGCAATTTTCCCTATCTTTTCTATGATTTCAAAAGGCCCACAATATCTCATTGCCAACTTTGGGAAACTTCTTAATCTTAGCGAACTTCTCTTTTCCTTCACTTTTCAAAGCACTTGTTCATCCACTTTAAAATATCTAAATACTCTATTCTTTTCTACATAACTTTTCTTCCTATCTCGAGCAACCTTTAAATTATGCTTTATCTTTTCCATTTGTTCTTCCATTTCCTTTAACAAATATATCCCAACAACTGCTTTGTCTGCTAGATTATCCCAACTCACTAGTGTGTTACATTGTTTTCCATACAATGCTTCAAACAGACTCATTTTCAATGAGTCCATACACCCATTATTGTATGCAAATTGCACTAAATGAATATAATATTCCTACTTTGATGGTTGACCCATCAGATACATTATGAGCATGCCCTCAATTATCCTATTGGTATTCTTTGTTTTCCCCTCTAACTCTGGGTGATATGACATATTAAGATTTAAATTTGTTCCAAATCCTTTGAACAAACCTTTTCCAAAAATTAGAAGTAAACTTTGGATCTCTATCTAAAACTATTGACTTAGGCACTCCACGTAGCCTAGCAACTTCTTTCATATATATTTCTACAATATTTGTTGCCTTGTGTGTAGTCTTTGCTGGAATTAAATGTGCTTCCTTAGTTAATTTATTCACCACCACCATAATGGAATCATGATGTTTCACTATTCTAGGTAGATTTGTAATAAAATCAACCATGAAAACTTCCCACTTTCATTCTAGAATGGGAAATGTTTGTAGCAAACCTATTGGATGTCTATGCTATGCCTTCACCTTTTGGAATTCTATATATTTGGCTATGTAATTAGCAACCACTTCCCTTTTCATTCCTGTCCAAAATTATTGTCTTCTCACAACTTCAATTGTCTTCTAATATCCTAGGTTCCCGACATATGAAACATTATGCATTTCCTTCATAAATGTATTTTTCATCTCACTGGAATTTGACACATACACTTTTCCTTTGTACATGAGAATTCCATCTTCTTTCAGCTCATAAGAATTAAATTACTGCTGAAAATTTCCTTTTTGTAATATCTCTTTTACTTTTAGATAATGTGTGCCCATTCTCTAAGGTGTCTTGAACACTGGGGTAGCTCCTGGCACCAATTCAATAGAGAAATCAATGTCTCTCTTTAGTGGAAATACTGGGATTTCTCTAAAAACATCTTCAAAATCTCTTAAGACCGGATGGTATTCAATGGTTGCCAAATTGTCTTTGATTTCCTCTTCCATATGTGCTACAAAAATCTAACATCCCTTCATGAAACTCTTCTTCAAGTATATAGATAAAATTTCTCTAATAACTACAACTCTTGGAATGCCTTGAATTGTCTCATGCTTCCCTTCTTCATCGAGACACATGATTGTCATATTATAATAGTCTAAGACAACGTGGTTTTTTTCCAACCAATCCATGTCAATTCGACAATCGTATGAACCAATGGTATCTTGTTTACATCCACCTTTGTGTTAATTCCATTCATGTCTACTTGACAATATTTAACCAACTCATTGATATTTCTTTTAGCTCCCATGGTTAATTGAACTAACCAAGATTTCTTATGCTTACTCCTTTGCAAGTTAAATCTTTCAACAATGTTAGCATATGTGTAATAATTATGGCTAACTCTAGAATCAATAAAAAATGTTATGGGTTGGTTATCAATCTTACCTTCCACTTCGATCATGGGGGATTGATATTTTTCTTGCTTATTGACCAAGGCTACATAAATCCTTGGCATGTTTCCTCCCATGTATTCCATTATTCATCCTCTTGAATGTTGTGGAAAATCCTCATTATTTTCCCTTTGTCAGGGCAATCCCTATATAAGTGTTTTCTTCAAATCCCTAACATTGAGCAAGTCATTGCCTTGGCCTCTTTCCAAATGAATCTATAGTCTTGTGCTCATTTTGGGTTGAATGACATTGTTGATTTTCTTGGGTGTTGTTCTTGAATAAGGGTGGCTTCAAACATTTCTCCCTTCAATGCTATTTCCCTTTCATCTTTTCATTCCAAGCCTTTTGGAACACTGGCCTTCCTTTGTTCTTCTCATAAAGATTCCTTGCTCTTCTTATGGTCTCCTCCAAAGTATCGGGGTTATTATATTATGTATTTTCACTGTATAAGGAGGGTAACCCACTTAGAAACCTTTATATTTTTACCTTCTCATCCTTGATGAAGTCAGTATACTTCAACAATTCAAAGAACTGCTTCTCATATTCCTCCATTGTCATGGTTCCCAACTTGATCTCATAGAACTCTTTCATCCTTATTTCATAGTAATGATTGAACAAATATTTATCTTGGAAGAATCCTTTGAATTTTCTCCACGAGATCCTCTTCTCATCTAGGTTCTTAGCTTTCTTAAGTTGATCCCACCACATGTTTTCCTTTCCCACAAGTGGTAGGTGGAAATTTTAGCTTCAACCTGTGAGGCGTACTCGTACAGCTAGAAATATTTCTTAATTTCCAATAGCCAAGCCTCAACCTCTTCTCCTTTCTTATGCTCACCATTGAAATTTGGTGGCTTATTAATCTTTGTGAGCTCACCTTGCAAGATGTCTACCTTAGACCTTCTTTTTTTCCTCCTAAAAGGAGACACGCTTGGGCTGCTCCTTGGCCTTGAACTTGCATGAGTTGTTCTAGTGTATTTCCTTGGAGAATGATGGCACCTACTCATGCTTCTTAACTTCCTATCATTTGCATGATCATCCCTTTTGCTATGGGATGTTGATGCTAACACTTGTCTAGCACTAGCTGCTTTCTTGGTTCCTGAGTCCTTGTTGACTTTCTTATGCAACATTTTTAATATATGAAGTACCTCTTCATGAGCCTTCATAATCCTTTCATTATCATATCTACAGCTCTACACTTCTCTATCTAGGTTTCTCATAGTGAAAGGCTCCTTCCTATCTCTTTTTCCATTTGAATCTGTCTCAACATTCCCCATGTTGACATGCATACCTATGACCTATTCCTCGTGGATATAATATCCTTGATCATATTACATAACTCCAGTCCTCATATAAGAACCAAATTTACTTTCATGTACCTCTAATTATGCAAGAAATGTGCATGCAATAAGTATTGTTAGAAACATGCATAGCATAAAACATTCCATCCATTAGGATGCAAGTTATTTATTCATCAATTTATGGAGGAAATAATGAACCAAATCAAAATTATGATTCCTTATATGAATTCCTCTCTAAAACATCTTTCCAACAATTGTACTCATGCCTCAATCTAAGTTCTAAGAAAAAAAGTTACAACATTTACATGTTTCAATTTCCACTCTTTTACTGCTACATAAATCTATTTATTAATTTCTGATAAAATATATTGTCCAATTTAAAATTATGGGTTGACATATGTCTTCTACTCCTCAATATATTTCCATCAACTATTTTTTTTCTCAAATCCGAACTTTGAGCTGAAATTTATGGTCTAGAGAAGTTTAGTCTGTTTTACCCAATTTATCCCTGCATGTTATAGGTGTCTTATTTCTCTTCATACGCATTTTTAGGTACTCATAACCAAAATATGATTTCATCGTTGGATTCTATGGGTCATAATATTTACATCGACTACTCCCATTTCTCAAACATACTTCTAAGCATGAACTTATGCCCTTCAGAAGTAAATCTGGTGCAAAAATGTCACCCTTACTATTTTGGTTGTAACTTTCTCATACGAGCTCTATTTTGCGAACCCTTTAGCTCATCAGATAGCTCTCTCCGAATTATTTTATTTGAGTTGTAGAGACACTATGTTCTCTTGGGGTTTTATTGGCTAAGAATGTCGTTTAGGGCCTCAAAACTACACCGCAAGTTAATGACCTTCAAAAACCACAAAAATGCGCATAAACTATCGGTTTTACTGTTGTAACATCCCTTTAAATATGAATCATTGATCTCAAATCACGTGGAATCTGAGTTTTTGATTCATGCTACATCATTCATCAGGGAACGACATTCTTCTTGGGTGTGCACCACACTTTCCTCGATCTGTCAACGTAGCCATTGACCATCGACACATTCCCCCGACAATCAATTTTCACACAACTCTAGATCTTTCGATTCGACCATTGACTGTCAGAGATATTTGTTAGAGAATGGAACTCCTCACTGATTTGGCTAATATCTGACCATTGGGCCATCGATGATCCAAAATACCCAACAATTATCCAAAACACTTCTCCAAATTAGTCAACCTGACCATCTACCATCTACCACCTTTGTTGGCTGACATGGCAACTGCTAATGTAGCATGACACGTGGGTGCTGACGTGACATGACACATCATCTTGAGGTGTCAATTTGGGTTTTTTGGCATGATACATGGATGTTGACGTGGCATGACATGTCATCACCCCTTTCCCCCATCGGCCATCGCCTAATTCTCTTGGATGACCCGAACACTTTTGTTGCTTGATTCGAAACACTTCGTCGAATCAGATGACGCCCAACCACCAACCCATCAACAGTCAGATTTGTCTTGGTGAACTTTGACACTTAGAAATTTTTGATATTCCTTTGATTAATCTAGAATGTTGATCTAATACCTTTCAAAAAAACCCAAAATGAATCATGGCCATTAATTTGATCAAAATTTCAAACAACCAAAACATTACAAATTTTTAAATTTATCATAGAGAATCTTGGTCGTCGATATTGAGATCAATCACGATCTCGACTGTCAATCCACTAAACTCTCTTCTACACTTTAACAACCATTAGAACATGAAATTCGACCATTCCAGGTCGATTTTGACTTTGTAACCTCTAGGTTTATGCCTCGGATCATTTCTTTGACTGTCCTGAGGAATTTAACTCAGATCTCACTTAGGAATTTAGGGAATTCTTCTCTGTTTCCCCCAAATTCACATAGACAAATGTATAGCAGAAAATTTGACCAATTTGCAGTCGTATTGGACCATACAATACTAGTGTTTGAACATGAGGGATGTGATACCATAATGTAACGTCCCCCAACCCAAGCAAGGGACATTACGGTGCGGGAAACTCTCAAAAAAGAAATTTATGTGAACTATTTTAATTATTTTATAACTAACTGATTTCCTGTAGCTTTCAACTAAAGATTATGGAAAAAAATAACTACTATCTATTACCATTTAATTACATGCATCTACAACTTGATAAATAGACATGAATGAAGATAATAAACTTCATTACAACAACATATAAATCATTCTTAAATACACAGAGTTCATGCACAATATTTATACACATTAACAAGATAAAAACATGTATCTTTTAAATCTGTTGTGCAACCATATTCTTGGGACAGACATTCCACCCAATTATAGAATTTTTGTTCTAAATATCAACAACAAATCACCCCCAAGTTGAGGTTAGTAATCCAAAAAAGAGGGTGGCCTCTCACAATCCACTCACAACTCATAAAACTCACAACCCATTGATATATTCCTACAACTATCTCAATTTTCCACCATCTCTCTTCCTCTTTACCTTCCCAACCCAAGGAATGTGCCCCTTCACCAATATCAATCCTCAGGTGTCCCATTCATTTATCAAGGTCTCTCTGTCACAAGTAGCCAAGGATCTCTTAGTTGGGAACTCAAGGGAACCTACTACTAGGAAAACTGCCAACAAACCAACAACAAACACTTGTTGATAGAGTGAAACTCGCCCACGAATTCACTCTTCATGCCTGACAACCTGGATATTAAGTTATCTAGCTGGAATTCACTCCAAATACACTCCAACATGCTCTATAGTTCACCCTCCATGGATGCATTATCTCCAAGCTCTCTTTCTTTCTCTGTACTTTCTCCTCATGCACAAAAACTCAATGTGTAAAAATGATTATCCCAACCCATACGAATTTCCTCCCTTTGGATTTCCTTTCTTGACTCACACTCTTCCCCAAGCTGATTGTACTCAACCTTCACATGCCCAATAAATTTGGGATGTCACCACTCGCACCCACCCTCTTACATGTATTCAATGATATGATTAAAGAGCTATGATTAAAGAGCTAGAAGAAAAACTAACCAACAATTTGACCCTCAATAATATGGAAAACAAATTGGATATTAAACCCATCAAAGAGGAAATGAAAAAGTTAATTGAATTGGACCATGAACGTAACAAAAGAGCCTTAAACCTCATAATTTTTGGTATAAAAGAACAACAAGAGGAGGATACACTAGCAATAGTAAAAGAAGAATTAAAAAATAAATCACAAACTGATACAACTTACCTCATAGAAGCAAAGA
>JZKD02S2299772.1:152397-187165 GCA_000966675.3 Picea glauca
AAATTTTTCTAGGAATTTGCTGAGCACATTGTTCATCAAGCACATAAAAGTGGCAGGGGCATTGGTTAATCCAAATGGTACTACCACAAACTCATAGTGACCATATCTCATCCTGGAGGTAGTTTTGTGGATGTCTTCACCCTTGATTTGAACTTGATGGTATCCAGATCTCAAGTCAATCTTTGAGAATATGGAAGCACCTCCCAATTGATCGAACAGGTCATCGATCCTAGGTAAGGGGTACTTGTTCTTTATGGTTACCTTATTGAGTTGTCTATAATCTATGCACAGTCGGAGGGTACCATCTTTCTTTTTCACAAACAGAATTGGTGCTCCCCATGGAGACACGCTGGGTCGGATATAGCCTTTGTCCATCATTTCTTTTAGTTGTAATTGAAGCTCAACTAGCTTGGGTGTGCTCATCATGTATGGTGTCCTAGACACTGGCACCGATCCTGGTGCAAGTTCTATCGAGAAGTCAATGTCCCTTCTCAGAGGTAGACCTGGTACCTCTTCCAGAAATACATCTCTATATTCTCTTAGTGTGGGGTGGTATTCGAGGCTTGGCTTATCATCTTCGACCAATTTCAACACCTGTATCGCATATAGTGGACATCCCCCTCTACAATGCTTTCTCATTTTAAGAGATGATATTCGTCTCACCGAGACAGGTTTTTGGATCCCTTGAAGGGTTATCCTTCTTCCTTCTTCACTTACACATTCTAAGGTTTTATGGTAACAATCTAGTCTGGATTTATATGCGGCTAGCTAGTCCATACCAATCAACAGATCATATGATCCTAGGGGTAATATGTTAAGGGTTTCTTGGGTGGGGAATTCACCCATAGTGAATTGGCAAGCTGGTATGACCTCCACTACCTTTCTTTTGGTGCCAGTGGCTAACTGTACGAACCATGGCTTGGCGTGTTTATGTGGCTATAATTTACACTTATCAACAGCCTTAGGGGCTATATAACTCAAATTTGAACCATGGTCAATTAGAATAGACACTAGATGGTTGGTGATCATACCTTCCATCTCCACCACTGAAGCTTGGTGGTCATCTTGTTTATTATCCAAGGCTGCATAAATTTGTGGCACGCTCCTGGCCACGTCATTGACAGTGATAGCTTCTTGAACGTTGTAAATTCTCTAACTATTCTGTTGTCAGTGCGGGCAGTCCCTCAGTCGATGTTATTCTCCACAACCCCAACATTTCAAGGGTTCTTTCTTCGGGTTATTAATCTTTCCTGGGGTAGATCCAAAAGGTTTATTTCTACTCTGGGAGGGAAAATTCTGCTGGTGCACACTTCGGGTTGGGAAGCTCATCCTTGAGTCCTTTTTATAGTTTTTAAATCTTGGGGATTTAAACTCCTTTTTCTGGAGTCCCGAACTATTCTTCTGCTTCCATCCTTCATGAGGTTCTGTCCGACACCCAAGTTGTTCATAACAATATCTTTCCTTTCAGATAGTGTCTTCTAGGGTCTTTGGCTCATCAAACTCAATCCTATTCTGGTAGTACTTAGGTAGTCCATTGATGAATCATTGCACCTTTTCCTTTTCTTCTTTTATATAGGGTATGTACCTCAGCAACTCGAGGAATCTGTTGACATATTCCTCTATGGTGCATTGCCCCAGCTTGAGTTCATAGAATTCTTTAGTCTTTTCGTCGAAGTACTTTTTCGATAGATACTTCTTCCTAAAGTATTTCTCAAACTGTTCCCAAGATAGGTCTTCTTCGTGAATCCCTTTTACATTCTTAAGGTCTTCCCACCAAATGGAAGCCTTCCCATTCAAGTTGAAAGTGGCTATTTGGGCCTTCAAATTTTCTAAGAAGTCATGGACTCTGAAATACTTCTTTAGTCCAAGTAGCCAGGCCTCCGCTTCCTCTCCCTTTTTTATTTCACCATCGAAAGAGGATGGTTTGGCCTTCTTGAATTCTTCGAGATTATTATTTTTGGAATGATTCAGCTTCTTCCATTTTCTTCAGGAATAAGAACTCGTTCTGCTACTAGAATATTCCTCTGTGTTGCTAGTTTCCTTTGCAGAGGAATCGTTCGACGCTTGTCACTTATCTCTAGGGTGGACCTTTCTCGAGGTGCTCCTCCCAGTGTGTCCACTCAAAAGACCATGTTTTCGTATCCCAGGTGGGCTTAGACTTCTCTTTTTCTGTCATTGGTCCGCATGACTGGTGTCAAGTCCATGCTACAATTGTCTTTGTATGTCGGATAAACTATGTAGTAAGACTGCATTAATTTCCGTTTGCTTCTCTTTCTCTTTTATCAATCTCTCGTTGTCGACCTTGTAGCTTTGTAGTTCGACCATGAGGCTTCTCATAGTCTCAGCTATATCTGGAGGGATTTCTATCGTTCTCCTTTCATCGGACTCTTTGTCTCTATTATGGGAGCCATCCCCCACGTTGTGGTGCATCACCATTTTATGCGTCTACAGTTTCCCACAATTGATCGTCCGCTTGTTGTGCAAGAAAAACACTTGTTGTTAGTCAACATTATATTCATTCACAATCAGTGCGTAATAAATATTTTTCAAATACATACACACAATAGGAAATTTTCCTTCTTAATTTTGGCTTTTGATAAAGGGGGTTAAGGTAGAGGGTTACTCCTTTTAAGAGTACTTCAAATGGAGTTTCTGCGCAACTCGTTCATGAGCCCAAGCAGGCCAAGTGTTGTAACCATGCTATGATACCAATTTGTCACACACCCACTACGACAACTATGATTTTTCTTTTATTTTTGTCTTTTCTTCGAGGGATAGGATCCTTGAATTTCTATGGAGCCTAGCACAGACCATCCCTTCCCTTATCCTCCTCCATGTGATCGTTGACTATGTCCACAGGCCTCACCAATAGGGCGCTTCCAGCTTTCACGATTCGGGGAATCACGATGCAAGCATTCCCCTGTCCTCTGTCTTTTGAAATGCCAAAACCCGAAAGGGTCTATCAGGTCCTTAGCTCCTCCCTTGGGTCATTTTTCATATGACCGGTCCTATGACCTGGTACTATTTCTCTAAATGCTTTTGGGGTTTCACGATTCGGGGAATCGCGATGCATGCGTTCCTCCTTTCCCTTTCGAATCCCCAGGACTCGCAAGCCAGGTATCATCTGGATCTATGGTCTAGATCATCTACTTGATCAATGGCCCAGATTAAATCCCGAAATTCTACCTTTCGAGATTTTGGCGAGGTCTTCACTCCTATTTCCCCAATCTCCAAAACCCCGATGACTTTAGATCTTCGCCACATGTCCCTACAAATGGACGGTCCAGATTATTTTGGGACTCCTCCCTCCTACCACAAGACCCTGTCTAGTGACCTAGGGCTCATCCACAGAGCGCGTTTGGGTTTCGCGTACTGGGATTTCGTGACTTGCGAAAACGAGGGGTCTTTCCCTTGGGTTTCTTGGGTGCAAAAATGCCGAAACCCATTCATGCTAAATCGATTCAGGGTTTTTCATACAGGGACTTCGTGACTAGTGAAGACGAGGGGTCTTGCCCTTGGGTTTCTCGGGTGCTGAAACGTCGAAACCTATTCATGCTAAACCAATTTGAGGTTTTGCATACTAAGATTTCACGACTGGCGAAGATGAGGGATCTTTCCCTTGGGTTTCCCAGGTGCCGAAACACAGAAACCTATTCATGCTAAACCGATTCGGGGTTTCACATACCTGGATTTTGTGACTGGCGAAGACGAGGGATCTTGCCCTTGGGTTTCCCGGGTGCCAAAATGCCGAAACCTATTCGTGCTAAACCGATTTGGGGTTTCACATACCGGGATTTCGCGACTGGTGAAGATGAGGGATCTTGCCCTTGGGTTTCCCGGGTGCCGAAACGCTGAAACCTATTCATGCTAAACCGATTCGGGGTTTCGCATATTAGGATTTCATGACTAGTGAAGACGAGGGATCTTGACCATGGGTTTCCCGGGTGTCGAAATCCCGAAACCTAAGAGAACTACTCTTTCTTGTACAAGGTTTACAGACTCTGATCACATGATCCTTTAGAGGGTTCTTGGATAAGCATCCCTAGGCTTGGTGACCTAACTAAAAAGCCTTCCTAATTCACCGAGCTATGAACTCTGTGACAGGGGTAAAGTAAACTCGTGGGTTTACTATAATGGTAGTCTTTTCAAGGAACTCACTTCGTCTCTGGAATGCGAGGAAAATTTCCAGGAGGAGGTGCCTTCGGGAAATCAAACCAGGACATAGCGTGAGTCAATAGATGGAACAAATCTCAAGGGAATAGATTCGTATTCTGAACTTGTTCCTTTTATACATAAACCGATTATGATCACATAAGTATAAGTATACATCCATTATTTCTGATCAAAACACCAGGCAATCATTCCACACAGAGATCATTATGGGCAGGTAAACATGAGCATGTATTCATGATATACAATTCAAAATACAAGGCATAAAATACTTATTAGAAACACCAGGTGTAACGCGACTGCTGAGAGGGGTGCTTGTTTCCACCCAACCATAGGCTTAGTGACTCCAAATGAATTTACCACTGGCCACCCCCGAGCTAGACCACGATGCTTTGAGATTCAGTCTCCTACTGCCAGCTCAACGGAAGTCAAGGACAAAGGTTACTCTCCTTCTCCTGATACATAAAAATAATCCCGGATGAAGGTTACTCTCCTTCTCCTGTATTCAGAACTCCCTGTGTTTCCATAGTTTCTCCAGTTCTCTTCCACGATCCCTCTCACACGCGCTCTCCTCTCTCCCCTTACCACACTTCCTCTCTTGCCTTTTCTCTACAAGATTGTGTATGGCACAAATTTCCCCATCCTTGGTCAGGTCTGGGAGATTTTATGGATGGGCGGTTCACCCCCATCCCCTCATTAACTCTTGAGGAGCCTCCCCACCTACCAATCTGATGGGAAATCCATTCCAGGGTCAGAGAGTTGATTTGGTCATTGAGCAAGTAAAACCAGTATGGTACTGGATCGGTGGAAGTTAACGTAACCATTCCAGGTCCCTTCCACCACCTCTTATTAGCCATCGTGGTCTCTTTTAGCACATCCCCCTCTCAGAAGCCATGCAACACATATTCATAACACAATTTACATTCATCGACCTTTTATAAAGAGGTTTGTCAAATCAAACATTCACATCTTTGAGTTTGCCATAGTTTTTGGCCAATAGTTATTTTTACAGACTAGGGGAAACAGGGTGTTACATTGGTTGCTTACAACTAGATTGGGAAAAAAATGGATAGGAGATGGGGGTGGATATAAGTGGAAGTGGATATCATAGAAGGTTTGGTCATCTTTGTTGACCTAGTCTATGGAGATCTTGTTTTGCATCAAAAGGTGGATTATTCGAGGCTTCCCTTTTGATGCTTCATGTTCCATGAAGTTGGAAACCTTCAATCGCAATGCAAATCCTCCTTTATTACTAGGAATCCCTCCAAGATTTGGATTAAAAAATATTCTCACAAGCACCCAGTCTCCTTGCATCCCAATGATGAGACATTGGACAAAGAATCTCCCCTAGTGTCAAAGGAAGAAACTATTCATATTTCAATGTATCCATCTGCAAAAGTTGTCAATAAGAATTTGCTTGGTCCCTCCCTTGTTCCTTCTCCCCCATCCAATGAATTTGTTGGAAAATTTCTTTCCTCTTCCTCTTTTCCCTTGGTTCTCCCTATCCCCATCCTCCCTCCTCTTCTCCTTCTCCTTTACCTTTCTCCCCTCTCTCCTTATTTTCCAAAAGAAGATGTCCCTTCGCCCTCTTCTCCTTCCCTCCCTAGGAAGGTGGCCCTAGTCGACCCTCGACCTCCTAGTGACAATTTTTCACCTCCAAAGTATATTTACTATTTGCATTCCTTCTTGAACTCGAAGGTGATTTATTTACTATTTGCATTCGCCCTCTTCTCCTTCCCTCCCTAGGAAGGTGGCCCTAGTCGACCCTCGACCTCCTAGTGACAATTTTTCACCTCCAAAGTATATTTACTATTTTCATTTCTTCTTGAACTCGAAGGTGATTTATTCCATGCCAAAAAGTGGGTTGGCCCTCAATCCATACCAACCTAACCCAGTAGTGAGGAAACCCTATCTTCTCACAACCCAACAATGAGCCATAGCCAATATGTAGAAAGGAAAGAAAAATACAGTCACGGGGGCCCTTAGAGCTGGGAGAGCCCTACCTATCTCTTCTAAATGAAGGTTCTCTCTTTCAACATAAGGGGGATAGGGGGCACCCCCAAAAAAATTTCCCTAAAGAGAGTCCTTGGGAGCCTCAATATGGATGTCGTAATGATGTAGGAGACTATGTGTGATGGTTCTAAAATTAGAGCCATGTTGGAAAAATGGTTGAAAAATTGGTCTTTTTGTTTTATAGATGCAGATGGAATGTCAGGAGGCCTGATTATAGGTTGGAGATCATCTTGTAAATCCACCTCTTCCTCATTTTATTGGTCATCCATTTCATTGAAGTTGGAGTTGAAGGACTTAGGAACCATCTTTAACGTGGTCAATTTTTAAAGGCCTTATCAAGACTGAATCCCCTTTTGGAAAGGTTTAGAGGAAGAAGGCTTGTTAAATGACCCCTTTATCGTGGTGGGTGGGCACTTGAATTTGACTCTTTATCTTTGAGAAGTATCGGGATCCCACCTTAGGAAATACCCACATAGCAACTTATTCTCCTCTTTTTTTGAAAAACTCCGCTTAGTGGATATTGAATCAATAAAGTTTGTCCCTACTTGGATGAATTTTAGAACTGGAGAAAACTTGGTGTCCAAAAGACTGGACATGTTGTAAAAGGATTGATCGTATGGAAATCATTGGTATCAACTTTTTGCCTAGTTGGGAAATGGTCGGCCTGGAAGGTGGGAAATGGAAGACGATTTATGCATTCGAGAGGATCCATGGATAGGTGTTGGTAATTCTTATCATTTTTATCATCCTCTACTTTTTTCCCTATGCAATGTAGGAATCTTCACTTTATCGTATGAAAAAACAATTTCCCCGCAGCCCAAGGGTCAAGATGGGTGGAAATCCATCACTTTCCTAGGCTTGGAGAGGGTCGTGGAGGAGGAATGGAATGTTTTAGTGGATACATTTGTCTCAAATTTTATTCATATGTCTGAAGACGATCAAGACACCCCATGTTGGTCAAAAAACACAAAAACTAGTGTATATATGACCAAACTAGGCTACAAATCCTGGATGGAGGATACTGGACTAGTTGAAAAGTGGTGGTGGTGGAAACCCTTATGGAAATTGAAAGCACCCTTAAATAATAAAATAACACTATGGTTGGCTTTGAATAATAAACTGTAATGTGGGGCATAGGTCTCAAGAGAGGTTGAGTTAGACCAAGTAGATTTGCCTTTTGTAAATCTCATGAAGAATCGATCTCTCATATTTTTATTAATTGTGTCCATGCAGAAAGAGTTTACCAGACGGTGAGAAACGAACTCAAGCCTTCGACTCACTAGAAGATTCAAATCTTGGAGGAATGTTTCAAAATCTAGCTAGAGGATAAATCAATCCAATCATTTCAAAGTATGTCATGCTTCTTGATAATCATTTTGCGGCAGGCTTAGAATTTTGGCATATTCAAGGATATTAAGATTCCCCTCGAAGTGGTTGTAGGCTCAATAATTAATCTTTCTAAAGAGTTTGTTTTGGATTAGAAGCCTAAGAAATATCGTGCTCCTATCATGCCTGAGATAGATTTTTGGGTGTCGTGGGGGTTCCTTGATGGGGCCAATCAAGGCCACCCTCTAGTGCATGGAGTTGGAGTTTTTTATTCTTACACCACAACCACTATATTCACATCCACTACGCTCCATGCTCTGGCACAAATAATAGGGCTGAGCTCATTACTCTATGGACTTTATTGGAAACAACATTAGGTAAAGAAGCCAAAAAAACTTCAAGTCATGAGACACTCCAAAATTGTGATTGACTGAGAAAATAAAAATATTTCTTTGCAAATATTAGACTCAACTCTCTCCTTCGGGACATCAAGGAAGATATTCATTCTTTTGAGTGGATCAGATTCACCCATTTTCTCCATGAGATGAACACTAAAGAAAATTAATTTTCAAAAGAGGCTCTGAGTCTTTCAATTAGTTCCTTCAGATATTATGAATTCCTAGACAAGAAGGAGACTCGTGAAAAGGAATTCCACCTCTAGCATGTAGAGTTTGCTCGACAACATAATCAATTTTCGTAGAAAATGTATCTACCAGATAGTGAAAGAATCGAAAATGTGTACAAGTTATTTTATTGTAACACCCCAAGCTCCGAACCCCCATTTTAAATAATGTATTGTTACAATGTTGAGAGGCCTGAGTGCCCAAACAATTATTTAAAGGACCAGTATGCCCAAGAAATGTAATTCTTTGATCATTATTAATAATAAACACATCGTTGGTTGCTAGACAGACAAGGACTAGAGTTATAAGGGGCTATGATTCCACAAGAGAGGGGGCTTGAGAGGCTAAATGCTTATTCCTATGTTAATTACCTTTTTTCCTAAAGGGGGAAATCGGTTACGTCATATTCTTAGGGAGGCCAAGAGGTTCTTGATTTCCCCACGAACATACTTAAACCCACCCCTGGTCCGATTGTGGGGTTGGTCATTGGCTTGTCTGCTTTGTCACCTTTGTGTTACCTCATTATTACCCTCATGAACTCACATGCACTTACCTACCTCCTCCATCCATCCTCACCTGTGTATTGGTCTCGGCAAGGGGGACTGAATTGCGAAAGAATTAGCCATGGGATAGTTGGTTGTAGTGGTCGCTGGTGTGATCCAGTCGTGCCTTAAGGCCTGAATGTCTGAGATGCAGTGGCCTGTGTCCAGCATGGCTCACAACTGCAAGTCTTGAGAGTTCCAGCATTGATATTCTGGACCATTTGCGTTGGATGCCCGAATAAGGAGAAGGACTGCCTGAGGGACTGTGTGGCAGAGAAAGGTGGAGGTTTGTTCTCTTGGGTGGTGCAGGCTAGGTAGAAGAGAGTTGGGTACTTGGATTGTTGTGAGTGTTGGGAAGCCTATGAGAGCTTGAGAGTTGAATGGTCTAGGAATCCAAGTTCATTCTGGAACCGTCCTTGTGGATTCATAGCCCTGGCTCGAGGGTGACGTTGTTGTTGAGATTTCAAGTAGTAGTGTCTACGATTGGGTGGAATGTCCTTGGTCTGTAGCCAGTTGGTGTCATCTTTCATAAAGATAAGTTCTCTTCGTTGTGATATTATTATCTGTGTATGAATGTTTTTCCATTGTATATTTAATTATCATTAATTGAATCTATAGAACATGCATGCTTGTTGGATATTACTGTGCATGTCGTTAATTCTCTTATCTTATGCATCTTTAATAAATAAAGAAGGTATCGGTATGAGAAAGAAGTCCAAGGGTGGGCTTGTAAGTAGCATACCCCAGCTTGTGGTTGGTGGGGTATGTTATCGATTGGTATCAGAGCCTTAGGTTGAAACACTGGGCTAGTATGGGCTGTGTCTATCAGTCAGAGTCTTCTAGTCGAGATCGAACTCTGACCATGAAATTGAAAATATCAGGAGGAATGGCATTGCAGAAGATAGGTAGGAAAAAAAACTTCATAGATCCTCTGTAAGGGTTCAAAGTATTGTGACCGTTCCTTTTGAATTCAGGATCAGGAGAGATCTGGGATCGTTGGATTGGAGGACAGTTGAACAAGGGTCATCTGATAAAAAGGAATGAAGGTTAAGTTCATGATCATCAGATCCCATTGGAGAGAGAGATCAACGACTAGCAGGCATTGCAGGGAACCAAGTTACATGGGAGTTAATTTCTCAAGGTGGTCCCACAATCCAAACCATGATTTCTCCAAGGGGTTATGTGTCAGTGTCAGGTGAATTGTGGGGCGAAAATCTGGTTACTCCAAACCATCGATGCGTGCCCCTGCAAATTGAAAGGCATGCAGTGATGTGACATGTTAGCACTCGAGCGATGAACCTCCAAAGAGTTGAAGTAGCTGGGAACCGTCGATATATAGGAGGACATGCGTCCACCGATCACATGCTCCAGATAAAACACTCCAGGAAAAAGTGAGCGAGGAAGGGGTTTGAAGTTTGAGACTTCCGAAACCCAAAGACTCGAAAGGATCTCGACCGTCGATCTACCGAGAGCCACGTGTCGCCAGATCCAAGGCTTCGGATAAAACCCAGTAGGGCTAGATAGATTTTTGAAGTTTGAGAATTTCGGACTCCGGAGTCTCGAAGGAATTGTAGTCGTTGATCCGTGGGAGACATGTGTCAGAAGATCGGGAGCTTTGGACAAAAGAAATTTTTTCTAAGGAAAAAGATTGAAGTTTGAGATCTACAAAGTCTGGAGCCCCAAATTAAAACATAGTTGTCAGATTGAGGAGGACACGTGGAGCAGATCCGTGAACTCCGGGTGAAGACCCAAAGTGAATCTTAGTCATCTGATCTAGGAGGACACATGGAAACAGATTGACCAGTTTGAGAATTCGGGGTTCGGGAGAATTGGAAGTGTGATAGTATGAAAACTCCTGAAGTCTCGAAGCCCGAAGAGATGAAGTGGTGGGGCACGATGACATCATCTGGAGGTGATGTGGACCCCAGAATTCTGAAGTGACATGGCTTGCGGACATCACCTAGGATAATGTGGACACATGGGATTTTTGCCACGTGTCAGTAAGATTTGAGGATTTGGAATATTGAAAAGTCGATTAGAACGTGACATGTGTTTGATTCCAGCATTTCACCATGTGGCGACAGATCGTGCAGTCCGAAGACTAGGCACTCCAGAGGGAAAAGATGTGACAGTTTAAGTTGGGTCAGAAACTTCTGAAGGCCTAAAGGTCAGAGTACATACTAATCGTTGATTCTAAAAGACACACATCAAAGGATCATCGACTTCGGGTGAAATCACTTTGGGAGAAAGTGCAGGAGGGAAGTTTGAAACTTCTGAAGCCTGAAGATCCAAAGTGATTCACAACGACTGATCTGTGGGAAGACACATGTCAGTAGATCATGAACTCCAGGTAAAAGAATTCTCGGAGGAGGCAAGTGAGAAAAGTTGAGACTCTCGAAGTGTGGAGTCCTGAAGTGGATCTCGATCATTGATCATGAAGGAGGACGAGGATCATTGATCCGGTCTTTGCTGAAAGTTCTGAAGTCTCGAAGCTCTAGAAAAGAACTTTTTCAGCTAAGCATGGGGTCATGGCCATGGTCATATGCAAATTGAGAGCTGAAGGATGGAGGGCTAAGGGTCGAATTGGTTTTTTTCAAGACAGAAAGGTGCTAAGGAAGGATTTAGCTGTGGTTTCTAATCGTGGTCACTTGGGAAGGTGGTTTGAAGGAAGTGCCTGTGCAGGATGAAATTATGTGTCAGCCAAGGATAACAATACATTGTTATTTTTGGAGAATGGGGATATGGTCTCCATGAACAAAAAAGAAGAAAGAGACATGTAGCATGGTTTGGAAATTCTGTTTATCATATGCATAATTCAAACAAAATGGTCGCTTGCACATTTTGCAGAATTAAGGGGCTTAAGCACATCAACTCAGGATGCATATTGAGGAAATGGAAGAAGGCAAGGGAGCCTCCAGTCATGATAAGGAGACTGAAGGCCAAAATACCAGAGTTGGTAATGAAAATAAAGAGTCCAGTGGATGCAAGGGAAAAGGAGAGAAGGAAACATAAATAGAAATGGTAAGAATCTTGAAGATGGAAGTGCAAAGCTACAAAGAAGACAATGAGAGATTGTTGAGAGAGAAAAGTTAGATAAATGCTCGAGTTTTGCAGATCTTGAATCAGTTGCAGAGGAAAATGAAGAAGGGATCGAACTCAAGACAAGAGGAAGAAGGCATGTCTCATGAAAGGAGAAATGATCGTGGAAGAGTTGGTTATTCCAGAAGTGCTAGCAGAGCTCATAGACACCACTCACCTCCTTACTCAAAAAGAAATATTTATGCATCAGATGATCCCATAAGAAGTCCATAGGTGTCCCCTGTCAGTCAACAAAGAAGGAAACAAGAGGTAGATAGTTTGTAAGGAGAGCTGAGGAAGCTCAAGCCACCTTCCTTCGATGGAGAAAGAGAAAGGGAATATAATGCCGAAGCATGGTTGCTCGGGCTCCGAAGATATTTTTAGTTGAATAACTATTCATCAAATGTGGAATCCATGATTGCTACCTACCATTTACATGTGAAATTTTCAATGTGGTGGGACCAACTGAAGCAAGTGGAGCATGTTAATGAAAGTAGGATCACTTAGAAATAGTTCAAGAAGTACTTCCAGAAGGAGTACCTCTCAGATCATTTCTATGACAAGAAAATGCAGAAGTTCTTTGAACTCAGGTTAGGAAGCATGACTATGGCATAGTACGAGAAGAATTTCTTGGGATTGTTAAATATGTCAGGTTCATTGGTGATGAGAAAGTGAAAATACATATATTTCTAAGTGGATTGCCATCCTTTTATAAGGAAAAGATCAGGTATGATGAACCCAAGACCTTGATTGAGGCCATCAGGAAGGCTAAATACATGTATGAGCAAGGTCAGGGAAGAGAATCCCTGCACAAATCTTGGAAGGACAAGAAAAATACAAAGTCTGATCAAAGGAGGAAAGGATTCAAACCTCCCTTCAATAGGAATGAGACTAATATAAATAATCAAGATCAGTATGCTAAGGGAGATTTCAAGAAGGAAGATTCCTTGGGAAAAAGGGGAAGACCACCAATCCAATGTTGGGGATGCAAGGAAGATCACATGTACAAGGATTTCCCACACAGAAAATACAGAGTGAAGGCTGTGCACAACATCCAAGAGGCTACAACAGTCGAAGATATGGGAAGAATCTATGCATCTTTATATTATCGACAAGAAAAGTACCAGTCCAATATGATCGAGGTGGAAGGTAAGATCATAAATCAACCTATTTCTATTTTGATTGATTCACGAGCAAGTCGTTGCTACATTGATCCTAAGATAGTGGATAGATTACATTTGGAGAAAAGTAAACTTGGAAAAGCAAGTTTGGTTCAGTTATCCACTGGAACTAAAAGAAGAATCCATGATATGGTCATAAGTTGTTCCATAAGTCTTAATGGTGTAAATACTATTATTGATCTAAATATCATACCATTGGGGTCTTATGATGTTCTGATTGGGATGGATTGGTTGGAAAAACATCATGCTTTCCTAGATTGTCATAACAAGACATTTACATTTCTTGATGTAAATGGAAAACAAAGGACTGTGAAAGGAGTTCCAAGACCCATCTATATAAGGGATATTTCAGCCTTACATCTAAAAAGATGTTTTAGAAAAGGATCTCAATTGTATGCAACTCATGCAGAAGAGCCGGATAATACCAAGGCCCAAGCCTTTTAGATTTCTTGGTACTACAGAAATTTGAGGATGTATTCCAATAAATACCTGGATTTCCACCAAGAAGGGAGATAGATTTATCAATTGATTTAGTGTCAGGAGCCGTCCCGATGTCAAAAACACCTTACAGAATGAGCACACCAGAGTTAAAATAATTGCAAATGCAGTTGGAGAAATTGTTGAAGAAAGGGTACATACGTCCAAGTGCTTCACCTTGGGGAGTACCATTACTTTTTGTCAAAAAGAAGGATGGAACCTTGAGGCTATGTATTGACTTCCGACAGCTGAACAAGTACACTATAAAGAACAAGTATCTTCTACCCCGAATTGTTGACCTCTTTGATCAGCTAAGAGGAGCAAAGATATTTTCAAAGATTGACCTGAGGGCACGATACCATCGGGTAAGAATCAAGGAATAAGACATTCATAAGACAACCTTTAGGACTAGGTATGGGCATTATGAATTTGTAGTGGTGCCATTTGGACTAACCAATTCATCAGTTGTCTTCATGTGCTTAATGAATGGCATATTCAGAAATTATTTGGACAAGTTTGTCATAGTATTCCTGGATGACATACTTATCTATTCTAAGTCTAAAGAGGAGCATGAACATCACTTAATATTGGTATTGCAAGTACTGAGAGAACATCAGTTGTAATCCAATTTGAGTAAGTGTTCTTTTTATCAAAAGAATATCCATTACTTGGGACACAATATTTCAGAGCAGGTCATAACAGTAGACCCAGAGAAGATCGAAGCCATTAGAGGGTTACCACCACCCAGAAATGTGTCAGACGTCAGATATTTTATGGGATTAGATGGATACTATAGAAGGTTCATAGTAGGGTTCTCTAAGATTGTTCATCCCATCACTTCTTTGCAAAAGAAGGGAACTAAATTTGAATGGACACTCAAGTGTGAAAATAATTTTAATCTATTGAAGGAATTACTTACTAGTGCACCTGTGTTAAAGATTGTTGACCCAAATGAAATTTTTGTGGTATGTACAGACATTTGTAAGGAAGGACTTGGGGGAATCCTCACACAAAATGGACATGTCATTGGATATGAGTCTAGAAAGATTAAGAAACATGAGAGGAACTATGCCACACATGACTTGGAACTTGTTTCCATTGTTCACACCTTGAGGATGTGGAGGAATTATCTCATGGGGAAGAAATTCGAATTAAGAACATACCACACTGATCTGAAGTATCTTTTTGAACAACTGACCTTGAATGCCAGGAAAACAATATGGATGGAATTTTTAAGTGAGTATGACTTCGATATCAATCATATCAAGGGAAAGGAAATAAATTTATCGATGCACTTAGTAGGAGAGTGCATCTCATGCATGCTACTATTGTTTGTATGCATTAGTTAGACTTGAAGAGAAAAAATTTAGATGGTCTTGTTACAGATCAGCATTACCTACAGGTAAAGGAAAACTTACAACAAGGAGATTTAAAACAAAAAATAAAGGAGTATGAGATAAAGGAAGATGGATTACTCATGCATAAAAATAGAATGTATGTTTCTAGTTCCAAAGAACTAAGGAATGTGGTACTGAAGGAAATGCATGATGTTCCTTATGTTAGACATCTCGTTTACCAGAAAACAATTACAACAGTAAGAAGCCAGTTCTTTTGGCACGGAATGAAGAAAGATGTTGTTGATTACATCACTAGATGTATGGAATGTCAGAAGGTGAATACTGAGCATACGCACCCAATGAGTTTTCTGTAGCCATTGTCAATTCCAGAGAAGAAATGGGAAGTGATCACCATGGATTTCATCACGGGATTACCCATAATGAATAAGCAACATGATTCAATCATGGTGGTGGTTGACAAATTAACAAAGGCTGCTCATTTTGTGCCTGTGAAGACAACGCATACAATGACTAATGTTGTAGAAATTTTCATGAAGGAAATTGCTAGGTTTCATGGGATACCTAGGACAATTGTCTCGGACAGAGATACAAAGTTTACCTCCAACTTCTGGAGGTGATTGTTTAAGGGATTTAGCACAAATCTAAACTTTAGCATAACATATCACCCCCAGACAGATGGGAAAAAAGAGAGAGTCAATCGAATAATTGAAGACATGTTGAGAGTGTATGTGATGGATAAGCCATCTAAGTGGGAAGATTTCTTACACTTGGTTGAGTTTGCATATAACAATGGGTATCAAAATTCATTGAGAATGAGCCCATTTGAAGCCTTGTATGGTAGGAAATTCAATACTCCAGTGAGCTGGGACAACCCAACAGATAGAGTGGTACTTGGTCCAGAGTTGCTCAAGGACATGGAAGACCAGGTGGTCAAGATTAAGCATAATTTAAAGGAAACTCGGGATAGAGAGAAATTTTAGACATACAAGAACATGACACCTAGATAATTTAAAGTAGGGGAGCATGTACTTTTGAAAGTGAATCCTAAGAAAATCTCTTTGAAATTGGGTAGTTGTACAAAACTGGCAGCCAGATTCTGTGGTCCATTTGAAATATTGGACAGAATAGGACGAGTTGCATACATGATTGCATTACC
Source organism: Picea glauca (assembly GCA_000966675.3). Classification (NCBI taxonomy): domain Eukaryota; kingdom Viridiplantae; phylum Streptophyta; class Pinopsida; order Pinales; family Pinaceae; genus Picea; species Picea glauca. The sequence continues at coordinate 168,322 of JZKD02S2299772.1, forward strand.
TGCTTCCACAAATGTGCATAATGTATTTCATGTATCTTTATTGAAGAAATATGTACATGATCCTAACCGTGTTATTGATTGGCATCTGATTTAGGTAGAGACGAAGGGAGACTTTCAGGTTCAACCAACACGGGTATTGGAAAGAAAGGTAAAAATGCTCCGGAATCGATTTATAGAGCTGGTAAAAGTTCAGTGGACCTGCTACAGTCATGAAGATGCTACCTGGGAGCATGAAGATGCCATGTGGGCAGAGTACCTGCAGCTTTTTGAATAAATTTGAGATTTTGATCTCTCTTTTGTATATGCAGTGAGGACAATGCCAAAATAAGGGGGAGGGGATGTAACACCCCAGGTTGTGAACCCACATTTTAAATAATGTATTGTTACAATGCTGAGAAGACTGAGTGCCCAAACAATTATTTAGAGGGTCAGTATGCCCAAGAAATGTAATGCTTTGATCATTATTAATAATAAACGCATCGTTGGCTGCTAGACGGACAAGGACTAGAGTTATAGGGGGCTATGATTCCATAAGAGAGGGGGCTTGAGAGGCTCAATGTTTATTCCTATGTTAATTACCTTTTTTCCTAAAGTGGGGAATCGGTTACATGAGCTTCTTGGGGAGGCCAAGAGGTTCTTGATTTCCCCACAAACATACTTAAACCCGCCCCTAGTCCAATTGTGGGGTTGGTCATTGTATTGTTCGCTCTGTCACCTTTGTGTTACCTCATTCTTACCCTCACGCACTCCCATGCACTTACCTACCTCCCCCATCCATCCTCACCTGCGTATTGGTCTCGGGAAGGGGGACCGAACTGCGAAAGAATTAGCCACAGGATAGTTGGTTGTAGTGGTCGCTGGTGTGATCCAGTCGTGCCTAGAGGCCTGCATGTCTGAGATGCAGTGGCCTATGTCCAGCATGGCTCATAGCTGCGAGTCATGAAAGTTCCAGCATTCAGATTCTGGACCAGTTGCGCTGGAGGCCCGAATAAGGAGAAGGACTACCTAAGGGACTGCGTGGCAGAGAAAGGTGGAGGTTCATTCTCTTGGGTGGTGCAAGTTGGGTAGAAGAGAGCTGAGTACTTGGATTGTTGTGAGTGTTGGGAAGCCTGTGAGAGCTTAAGAGCTCACTGGTTTGGGAAGCCAAGTTCGCTCTAGAACCGTCCTTGTGGATTCATATTCTTGGCTCAGGGGTGACATTGTTGTTGATATTTGGAGTAGTAGCGTCTACGGTTGGGTGGAACGCCCTTGCTCTGCAGCTAGTTGGTGTCATCTTTCATAAAGATAAGTTCTCTTCGTTGTGATATTATTATCTATGTATGAATGTTTTTCTGTTGTATATTTAATTATCGTTAATTGAATCTTTAGAACATGCATGCTTGCTGGATATTACTGTGCATGTCGTTAATTCTCTTATCTTATGCATATTTAATAAATAAAGAAGGTATCGGTATAAGAAAAAAGTCCAAGGGTGGGCTTGCGGGTAGCATATATACCCCAACCTCTGGTTGGCGGGGTATGTTACATTTCTAAAGAATATGATTAGCAACGAGTAGATAGAAGTTAAAGAAAGGATTGCATGTTGTTACATGCATTCCCACCCCTTTTCAAGACACAAACATATATATTATTTTTGAATATACAGATTTTTTCCAATGGAAAAAAAAAATTGTTAAATAAATATTAGATATAAAGAGATAATAAAATAAAATATATTAAAGGTTGGGGTGGGNNNNCCTTCATATTTCGACTCACATTTTTTCAAAATAAAAATGGGACTGGGAAAAGACACAAACAATTATGCAGAACTCATGACACTTCTCCTACTACTCAAAACAACAAATGAACAAGGATTATTTTCCATACAACTCTTTGGTGATTCTATGAATGTCATAAACTGGGTTAAGAAAACACAGTGCTGCCACAATATTTTTCTGCAACCTATTTTGAGGGAGATTTCTACATTGTTGGCATCTTTTGACTCCTTTTCTATACGACATGTTTACATGGATAGGAACACAATAGCAGATGCATTATCAAAATAAGGGCTCCATCTTTCCTATGGTCAATGGCACTTTTTTTAATCAATCGGGGACACAGTTCAGAATTTCTACCACTGACCCTTCATTGAAGAACCAGCTCAAGCTCCAGCTCCATAATGCTCCAGTGTTACTTTTTCTGTATATTTTTTGGAACTAATTTGGTCTATACATTGTATATGTATAAATAAATTCTTAGCTATGTACATGATCATGTAAACTATGTGTAGCAAGACTAGCATCAGTTCACAAAGAACTTGGATAAAAACCCTCTTACTTTCTCTACTCTACTAAATGTGCTCAACCAACACCTACAAAGTGTAATTTTGTCTCTCTAGATGAATAAAATTACGTTTTTTCTAAGAAAATAAAATAAAATATATTAATATAAAATAAATAGAATATTTTATTAAATAGAATTTGTAAAATTTAAATTTATATTAAATATAATATTTTATTAAATAAATATTAAATATAAATATATAGGATCACTTCATAATTACAACCCACACATTTATGTTTTTTAATAAAGTTTTTTCATAATACACATGATTATAACATAATTTAAATATTTTGAATATTTGAAGAAGTGTAGTCTAGCTATTCTATTAAATAGTTTTTTTAGCTTGGACTCTAATTTGAGTAAATGTAGCACAAAAACTTTCATTTCTTAGAAAGTTTAGCCTACTTCATTTGAATATTGTAATTTATTATTTTTTCTAATAAATCATTATATTATTTGAAATAGGCATTAGACATTGTCTTAACACTCTGTTTTGATATTTTTTTAAAGTGAAATTCAATCATATATATATCTAAATCTGATAAAATCACTCAATTAAATTATTTAAATTAAATTTTTGAAAGCATAAATTCAGCGTTGTCAAACCCGGGATGCTCTGATTATACAAAGAGTAATAATAATGAGTTTTTCCACGTGGTGCTTGGTGAGTCAAAGTGAAAGAAAATCGAGGTAAGGTATACAACTTTAACTCTATCACAATTATCTAACTTGTAACATTAAATTGAAAGCTTATTAAAATATGAGACATGGAGGATAAATTAAAAGCAAAAGATGACACCAAAATAAAGAAAATGCACGATTGTCGGAAAAGCAAAGAATGCATAATTGTACAAAAAGAAAGAAAGAATAATCAAGAAAGATGATGCCGGAAAAAGGAAAATGCCAAGAAAAAGAAAGAAAAAGAATCGGGTAATCGGGAATGAAGATGCCGGAAAAAGAAAATGCTCAGAAAAATATGATCACGAGAGCAGACTGGAAATCTGATAATGGAAGAAATACATTCCCGGGGTCGACAGGATTAGCGTGAAGAACACGTTTTACTGAGTGGTGTCCAGTCCTTTTTTTTCTTTTGCCGTCAAAGTGAAAGAAGAAGATGGCCGTAAGGTATAAACTTTTGAATCCAGTTGTTACATTGAATTTAAGGCTTATTAAAGTGAAAATGCCTTCATATCTTTCTCAAAGAAGAAAGAAAACGGATAATAGTACAAAGGAGAAAGAAGGAATAATCAAAAGATAACAGGGCGGAAAAATAATACCTGCCTTCGAAGTAAAGAAAAAGGATGAAAGATAAGAAGCAGCGGATGAGGAGACAGATGAGCACTCACTGAGTAGTAGGTCGCCGTTCATCGTTTGTAGAGGAAGTCTGATAATGGAAGTCCCGAAAATTTTGAGTAGCTTCTCGTTGGTCTTGCAACTCTGCCTTGGCTTATGGAAGTCAGTGAAGATCATCCCAGTGGAGAGGACTCGTACAAGGCGGAATGGGATGGTTGTTGTCGACGCTACCCTTCGGCTTGTCCCCAGCTTACAAATTACTGCAACGTTTCCCAGGCCGGGTCTTCAAGCTACCCTTCCGCTTGTTCCCAGATTACTCATTACTGCAACGTTTCTCAGGCCGGGTCTTCAAGGAAGTGGGTTGCGTTGTACTGACCAAGGTTCCAGGGTTACATGATGAGTTGGCCTCCTTTCCAAGCCACCCACGTGGTGAGAGATCTGAGATTATCGAACTGTGCGATCATTTCCGACTCGAGAGAAGGGACGGAAACAGGTTGTTCATCAATGGCCAAATGTCATACTACATTACTGGTGCAATGTGGCAGATTTTGCTGACCAGGGGAGAAATCCTATATAAATTTGTGTATTTGAAAGGTATTGGCTCTCAATACCGAAATTATGTAATTTAGTTGCCTTGGAGGCCAATATTCAAAAGTCATGAGTGATTGGCTGCTGTTAATAATTTTCAATGGAAGAATCGAGTACTTCATGACATTCATTAAATTGTCCTTGTATATCAAATTCACTCAGAACATATGCCATGTAGTCACTACAATAATAAAATAAATTGAGAATTTCATTTTATTTTTAAATTTATATTTTATAAAAACTGTAAATTTTATCAAATCAAATTTATATTTTTTTAACAAAAATTAATTTCATTATTATTGGGTACTTATATAAAGTCTTATTACATTAAAATATATATTAATGACTTGATTGTGATATAAATATTATTATGTTTGTAATTATTTTTCATATGATTAATTTTTTTAGTATTAACAAAATATAGTATGTGATAAAATTTAATTTCATTATTATTGGGTACTTATATAAAGTCCTATTACACTAAAATATATATTAATGACTTGATTGTGATATAAATATCATTATATTTTTAATTATTTTTCATATGATTAATTTCTTAGTATTATCAAAATATAGTATATGATAATAAATGAAATTCAATTTGAAAAAACATTATTAGTCATGGCTTTACATAACTTAATATTTTCATGGGGGGAATTATATGTTGGAGTTTTGTTATTCAAGAGTCATGAATACATCATATATAACTCATCAACAATTAGAGCACTAAGAAAAATTTAGTGGGATTTGAACTTGGTTGGGGAGGTTAACTACTTTTCCTCACAACCACTCGAACTACACCCAATTGATTGCTACTCAACACATATTATGCAAACATGATAAATCAATCACAATGGGGAGTTTCCACATATTACAACAAACATACTGAAATAAACCACAACTTGGGGAGTTTGTCATATCTCTAAGCCCCTTGATCACTACATTGAGGAGATGGGGTATTTTTTTGTCATTTTATCTTACTTAACTTCTTTTGGATACCTTGAATCATTCCCCTTGAATTCTAAACTTGTTTTGTGTGTTGAATACCACATGCAACCCCCTTTTTCACTTGCATTGGATCATTTTTCAATGTGCACACACGTGTGTGTGTGCACACACACAAATCATGGCATTCACCCTATTCAAATATTAGCCCATTGAGCCCATTCAAAGGATTGACCATCAACCACTTTCGATTGTCTTGCCCGATTTTCGAAGGGAAATCCTTTAGGATTTCTTTGAAATTGGCCATCAACCACATTTCAAAGTTGTGCCCAATTTGAAGGGAAAGGCCATCAAGCCTTCTTTGAAATTGGTCATTTTCCACATTTCAAAGTTGTGCCTAAATCGAATGAAAAAGGTCATTGGGCCTTCTTCAAAATTGGTCATTGGACACATTTTGGAGTTGTGCTTGATTCAAAGGGAAAGGCCATTGGGTGTTCTTCGAAATTGGCCATCGACCACATTTTAATGTTTTGCTCGATTCGAAGGAAAAAATCCATCAAGCCTTCTCCAAAGATGGCCCATTGGGCCAATTTTGAAGATACACCCGATCTTTGAAAGATACACCACCAATCCTCTTTCGAATAAGTGGCCCAACCTCAAAAGATGAAGGCCATTGACCTCTTTGAAAAATTAACCCAGACTTCATCAAGGCACTTTCAAACATAACTCACGATCATCAAAAAAAAATCCTTTAGGATAATTCAAATATTTTTCCCAACTTCAAAGGAAAGGATTTTAGCCTTCTTCAAAGTAAAAACCAAAAATCAAGGGAAAAGGACCCACTTCAAAAGATATACTTTGAAGAAAAGACAAACAAGATATAAGGCCATTGAGCCTATTTGAAGTTCTGCCCAAATTCGAAAAAATCAAGGAGGGCATTGATCCTTCCTCCAAGACACTAATCCCAATGAAAACAGATTTCGAGCCCTATTTCAAAGTTGTCCTCGATTTCATAATCAACAAAGAGTCCAAAATCAAATAAACAAGCTTGCGGGATTCTAATAGAATTTGAATTTAAAAGGTTTGAAGGCCTATTTGATCTGCAATTCTATATGCAACAATTAAAAAACACAGCCTGTAATCAAGCCTATTTGAGAATTTCATTTTATTTTTAAATTTATATTTTATAAAAACTATAAATTTTGTCAAATCAAATTTATATTTTTTAACAAAATTTAATTTCATTATTATTGGGTACTTATATAAAGTCTTATTACATTAAAATATATATTAATGACTTTATTGTGATATAAATATTATTATATTTCTAATAATTTTTCATATGATTAATTTCTTAGTATTAACAAAATATGGTATATGATAATAAATGAAATTCAATTTGAAAAAACATTATTAGTTATGGCTTTACATAAGTTAATATTTTCATTAGGGGAATTATATGTTGGAGTTTTGTTATTCAACACTCATGAATACATCATATATAACTCATTAACAATTAGAGAACTAAGAAAAACTTAGTGGGATTTGAACTTGGTTGGGGAGGCTAACAACTTTTCCTCACAACCACTCGAGCTACACCCAATTGATTGCTACTCAACGCATATTATGCAAACATGATAAATAAATCGCAATGGGGAATTTCCACATATTACAACAAACATAGTGAAATAAACCACAACTTGGGGAGTTTGTCATATCTCTAACCCCCTTGATCACCACATTGAGGAGATGGGTATTTTTTTGTCATTTTATCTAACTCAACTTCTTTTGGATACCTTGAATCATTCCCCTTGAATTCTAAACTTTTTTTGTGGGTTGAAGACCACATGCAACCCCCTTTTTCACTTGCATTGGATCATTTTTCAATGTGCACACACGTGTGTGTGTGTGCGCACACACACACACATAAATCATGCCATTCACCCTATTCAAATATTAGCCCATTAAGCCCATTCAAAGGATTGACCATCAACCAATTTCGAGTGTCTTGCCCGATTTCCGAAGGGAAATCCTTTAGTATTTATTTGAAATTGACCATCGACCACATTTCAAAGTTGTGCCCAATTTGAAGGGAAAGGCCATCAAGCCTTCTTTGAAATTGGTCATTTTCCACATTTCAAAGTTGTGCCTAAATCGAATGACAAAGGTCATTGGGCCTTCTTCAAAATTGATCATTGGACACATTTTGGAGTTGTGCTTGATTCAAAGGGAAAGGCCATTGGGTGTTCTTTGAAATTGGCCATAGACCACATTTTAATGTTGTGCTCGATTCGAAGGAAAAAATCCATCAAGGCTTCTCCAAAGATGGCCCATTGGGCCAATTTTGAAGATACACCCGATATTTGAAAGATACACTACCAATCCTCTTTCGAATAAGTGCCCCAACCTCAAAAGATGAAGGCCATTGACCTCCTTGAAAAATTAACCCAAACTTCATCAGGGCACTTTCAAACATAACTCACGATCATCAAAGAAAATCCTTTAGGATAATTCAAATATTTTCCCCAACTTCAAAGGAAAGGATTTTAGCCTTCTTCAAAGTACAAACCAAAAATCAAAGGAAAAGGACCCACTTCAAAAGATATACTTTGAAGCAAAGACAAACAAGATATAACACCATTGAGCCTTTTTGAAGTTCTGCCCAAATTTGAAAAAAAAAAGGAAAGGAGGGCATTGATCCTTCCTCCAAGACACTAATCCCAATGAAAACAAATTTCGAGCCCCATTTCAAAGTTTTCCTCGATTTCATAATCAACAAAGAGTCCAAAATCAAATAAACAATTTTGCGGGATTCTAATAGAATTTGAATTTAGACGGTTTAAAGGCCTATTTGATCTGTAATTCTATATGCAACAATTAAAAAACGCAGCCAATAAACTAGATTAACATTCAGAAAGAAAACATTGCATAGTAAAAGGATTCATAGAACATATGTAGAAAAATGTTGGGAATGAGAAGTAAAAGTGCCCATCAACTATATTCGTCAAGGAAGACACCGTTTTAGCAGCTTGGGCGATTTTTTGTTTTGCAGCAACAACACATATGTTGTTGCTTTATTTCTGAGTGCTCTGCACAGTGATACTAGTAAGCGTTGTTTAAAATGCTACTGACTGACTGGACTGGCCTTCTTAAATAAAATATGAACTCCCTCTTACACTAGACTGACGAGGGATGTTTATTAATTAATTGATTGACGAAACTAACATGTTATCTATTTATTAGAATTTTCCCTCCTCAACTTGACTGGCAAGGGAAGTTTACAATATCAATTACTCATGTTGGTTGGCGAGGGACAGTGGACGCCTTTTTTGGTGACCCAATTCCTCCCTATTTAGATCTGGATGTGTCCCTGCTTCTTCCAACAAGTAAGGGAAAGAACGCTGCAAAGTTGTTATAGACATCCACTTGTCCTGCGTAGGTGTATGTCCCTTGTGGAATGCAAGATATGAAGTGTAGTGTTGTTGGTGAGTGTTCTGAGTCTTGGATTCCATAATTGATCCAGGTGGATATTGGTGGCCACACACTTATTCCAACTGGCTCCTCTTGACAATTTTTAGTTCTACACGTTCTTTTGTAATTATTTGTAATTGTGGGATCTATAGTTCTAGGGTTCTATGAATCCCTACACATATTCTAGGAGGAGATTGGTGGTCCCACCTATTTCAACTGGCTTATTTTGGATGTTTTCATGTCAACACATCTTTATGTACTTCCAGGGCCGTTTTGGGGCCCTAAACAATGTTTTTTGGCTTTCCACAGTCAAATTGTATATGAATCCATAGTTTGATGACATAATGTGTATTTCTCGAAAAGACCTTTCCAACGGGCTATCACGCGCCTAAAATAGAGGTCGTATGAAAAAGTTACAACCCCAGGAAGTTGAGCTACCAACTTACCCATAGGGGCCCACATGACTTTTGGCATTTCACCTCTAGGGTTAGGTTTTTGGATGTCTAGGGTTTTGGAATTAATGAATAATATTAAAAAGGCCTCTGGAGCTTCATTGTAATCATTCTTCTTAGACAGATCCACGTAGTAGCCACATCTCTTCTCAGAGATAGCTACCACCATTCGAGTAAGTTGTTTCAGTTCTACAATTTTACAGTCTCAACCTATTTCATTTATTCAATAGAAGATATTGTTCACTAGATATATTTGGTGTTATCCATATCTCTTTGTTTATTATATTCAGTGTGTTAATCAGTTAGTTCTGCTCCTAAATCCAGATCAATGGTATCAGAGTGGTCTGCTCTTCATTTATTTTTCTCCGTGCATGTCCCTGACAAGATCTGGGTACAAGAAGTTGGGACTCGAACCAATCGAGCCTTTGCAATATCGGTCTCGTTGAGCCCGACAACAATCCATGGGCAATGAAAAGAAATATTATGGAGCAGGAGATCCTTTTAAAATGTTTCTTGAGGAATCCCTTGCGCAACAAAGGAACGAAATGATGGAAAACTTTGCACAAATCCTTTAGCGGTTGCCCATAGGAGAAGCATCTTCATAAAGTAGTCATGCAACCCCCTTCAAGGTACAGGTAAATTTTGATATTCCATTATTTGAAGGGCTGATATATGCGAATGTTGTAGATAAATGGTTGAATCTGCTCGAAGGGTATTTTTTGGTCCACACTGTTTCCAATAGGGAAAAGATTACTTTTCCACTCCTCAAGGCCATCCCCCATGTTAAGGACTGGTGGGATACTTACTTTGAGAAAAGGGCCATAGAGGAATATGCAATATTTGTAGTTTCTCCTACATGGGATTACCTCTGGGATGCCATTAAAGAGCAATACTACCTTTTTGGAAGCTACGAGGACCAATACAGAAGATGGACCACCCTGCGTCATGAAAGGGACCAGACAGTACCATATTTCACCAATATTTTCCATACCCTGTGCACCAAATTGGGTATCAAAGACTATGAGCAACATCTGGTGCTTAAATACCACGGTTGTTTGCATAGATACATTCAAACATTAATGGAGTTTCTGGACATCACCTCATTGGGTACGACTTATAGATATGATGTCAAGATCAAGTAGAAATTTAAGCAGAAGAGGCGAGAGTTTGGATCTGTAAACTCCTCACAGTCGAAGAAGGACAAAGGCTGCCCCAACCCACAAAACAAGGGATAGAGAAAAGATGGCCACTCTCAGGACAACCAGTCCAAGCCGCAACACAAGAAGGGAAATGAGAAGACAAAGAAGTACAAATAAAAATGGTGTGAATACCATAAAATCCTTTGGCACAACATCGAAGAATGTCGCTCCAAGAAGTCACTCATGGTCGAGCTAAAGGCTTCTGAGTCAGAGGCCGATTCTGACTACGAATCAAATCCATAAGGAGGGAAGTGGATTATCGATGTTGAACCCAGTGCCACTATCACTACCACCAAAGTCCAACCAAGCGAACCAAAAGAACAAGAGGAAGGGGAATGCCTCTTTTACTCACATATTTGGGTAAAGGGGACTCCGCTTCATTTCATTTTCGATAGTAGTAGTCAGAAGAACCTAATCTCAGTAGAGGTCATCAAGCGGCTGGACCTACCGATGACACCGCACCCGCAGCTCCTACACTAAGGAAAGTGGCTCACCCAGGGCCAAATTCAATAGAATTTTCCTCACCTTATGGATGAACTCAATGCAATGGAGACCATTTCTTCCTACAAGGGGAGGACTGATCTAGGTGGATATTGGTGGCCACCCACCTACTCCAACGGGCTCCTCTTGACAGCTTTTAGTTCAACACATTCTTCTGTACTTCTTTTTAATTATGGGTTATGCACTTTTGGGGATGTCTGAATCCCTACAAATCTTCCAGGAGGAAACTGGTGGCCTCCCACCTAATCCAACTAGCTTATTTAAGATGTTTTCATGTCAGCACATCTTTATGTACTTCCAAGGCTGTTTTGGGGCACTAAACAATGTTGTTTTTTCTTTCCACAATCAAATTGTAGACAGAGTCTGATTTTGACGGTGTAATTTGTAGTTCTCAAAAATACGTTTCCAACGGGCTATCACGCGCCTAAAACGGAGGTTGTATGCAAAAGTTATGACCCCAGGAAGTTGAGGTACCAAATTACCCATAGGGGCCCACATGACTTTTGGTGTTTCACCTCCTAGGGTTAGGTTTTTGGATGTATGGGGTTTAGGATTTCATGAGTAATATTAAAAAGGCCTATGGAGCCTCATGTTAATCATTCTTCTCAGACGAATGCGGGTAGCAGCCACATCTCTTCTAAGAGATAGCTATCGCCATTCGAGCAAGTTGTTTCAGTTCTGCAGTTTTACAATTTCAACCTATTTCATTTATTCAATAGAAGATGTTGTGCATTGGATATTTGTGTTGTTCTCCATATCTCTGTGTTTATTGTATTCAGTCTTTTAATCAATTTGTTCCTCTCCTAAGTCCGGATCGAGAATGGTGTCTGCGAGCAAAGGAGACTTAAAATCAGGGATATTTTCCACCTAATGATGGACATCAAAAATTTGCTCCAGAAGCGGTGGTTCAAACAACTTGAGATTGTTGACATTGAGCACATCCTAGATGTCGAGTTGTGGTGGCAAGTCCAGGCGATAAGCATTCTCACCAATTATTTCAAGAACCATGTATGGATCATAGCGCAATGGATGGAGCTTATGATGTTTTCATCTGAAGCGATGATTGTCTAGTAGCAACCACACTCTATCACCAGGATGAAAGACCAGAGGTGTGTGCCATTTATCATGTCTTTTCTTGGCACGTTCCTATGTTGCATGTAATTCCTCTGCTACTTATGAATGTCTCTAAGTTTTTTTGTGGATGAAGCTTTGCACTGAGTGTTTCTCGTGTTGTTGGCGTGCAGACCCTTGGGGTGCGAGAGTGACAAGTAATTATGTGGACACACTTGTCTGAAATCCCAGACATAACGCAAAGGGTGAGAATTCGGTGGAGAATTGGGTCTCCTTGTTATAGCTATGTTGAATTTTGTGCAGATAAGGGTCCCATTGCTCATTTTTGCCAAAGTAGCTGTGAAGGGAGTGGACTAGAGTATGGTTGACCACCTCTGTTTGATCATCATTTTGGGGGTTAAATTTCATGGAAAAATAGAGTTGGCATCCCAATGAGGAACATAGCATATGCTAGAATTTACTAAGGAAGTGAGATTCATGATCATAAATGATACTACTAGGTAAACCAAAATGGGGCCAAACATGATGGAAAAATAGTTCGGCAGTCTATGCCACAGTGTGTAGTTTTATGATAGGGGATGAACGGAGCCATTTTAGAAAAATGACACACTACAACCCAAATAACATCATTCTTGTGAAGAATTGTAGGAATCTCACTCAGAAAGACCATGGAAATGGATTCTCATGGATGAGAAGGAATGGGTAGAGGTTGGTACAGACCATGCAGACAATTAGAGGGATTACTTTGTGAACACAGAGAGTAGGTGTGAATAATATTTTCCACTTGTTTGGACAATGCAGACTAGTAGAAATGGCGTTGGAGATTGAGAATGGTCTTGGTTGTGCCTAAATTTACCCTGCAAGAAGAGGCGTGTGCCTCTCTTATGAGGATGAGGCAATCTTTTGTTTGTGGCATACAAAGTTGATTGAGTTTGTATAGACAACAATCACAGATCGTGTAGTCCATAAATGGGGTATGGTTGATGACAGTAGGTTGTAGAAAGGCATGCCAGACTTAACCAAAACATGGATTTATAATGTACATGTCCTTCCATGCATCATACACTACACAACACAACTCTAAAATTTGCAGAACCTACATTGGGGGCCGACGTAACAAGTCTACCATCTTGTTGGAAGTACCCTTCTTATACTTTATAACCAAGATAAATTATTGAAGATACACTTCCCACTTTAAATGATGTTGTTCTTGTATCTTACTCTGTCAGTGGATGAATATAAGTGGATGATGGTCTGTATGGAGGATGGTTTCTTTACCTAGAATGTAGTGGCACCATTATTTGAGTGTCTGCACCAAGCTATAAAATTCCTTGTCATATGTGATGTAGTTTACTTTAGATTCTGTGAGTGTCTTAGAGTGATACGCGACCAAGTGACCTCCATGTTTAATTGCAACTCCAATGGAGAATTGTGAGGCATTTTTCTCAATGTCAAGTGGATAATTCATCCAGGAGGCTCCCAAGGCTCAAAAAATGCTCAAAAATGAAAGTTCTCGGAATTGAGTGAAACCAATTTCATTGAAACCGAATCGCCACGCTGATTCCGACCATATATTTAATTTCTAAAATGGGCTCTATATGTGAGATTTATCGCACTCTGATCATATTCTCAAATAGCTAAAAAGTCAAAGGTCAACTGGAAAAAAATTCAATGTTGACGTCAGCATGACATCACCAAAGCTAATTAATGATGTTGATGTGGCAACACTACAATAGTTGATTGTGTGGATGATAGATCCAATCAGAATTGGACATGTGGCATGCAATTTGGGCAAATGTGGTGGTGCCACATGGCCCAGACATGGGCAGCCATGTGGCACCCAGTCAGTAGTCGAATGGAAAGTTACAAAAATAAGTTTGGGGTCCATGGGTTTTGAACCCACGACCACCACAAGTCCAAACACCTTCAGAAATGGTACACCACCAACGCGTCCACATTCTTTCTTGTTATGTAACACCACGTTAAATATATTTAAAGTGCATATATGTAGGGTTTGGTGTAGGAGGGGGTTGGGGCTAAGCCCCAGCCCATGGTCTATCGTCCTAACCTACGACTAGGGGCGCGGACTTTACACTACAACCACCAGTGCACATTAAGCCACAACTCTAAGTATTTTTCCACAAGACTGGGAGCTTCCACTTGAAAGGCGGGCTGGGAGTTTTCCTATTTTAGGCTGAGGTCACCTCATAATGCGCCATATAACCAGGTCTAGCGTGATTTAAGGGGCCAACGCTTGGCCATTTATAGTGCATGTGACCAAGTTTTGATGAGCATACACCACATTTTGGGGGCTTCAGCCCAAATTTATGTAAAAAATGGGTTTTTACTATAGTTTTTAGCAATTTTAGTTGATTTTTGCCTGATATAATGACCAAAATTTGTTTTTTCTAGGATATCTTAACCATTTGGAGGGGGATTTGATCCCAGAAAGAGGCCATATCTTCAAGAGAAGTCGGGCTTCCTCATCTAAGCTTGAAAACTATAAAAAACCAGGATTTTTGAAGCTTGAAAAAGACTTTTTGATGCAGGGATTTGAAGGAGCAATTTGTAATTTTTGGCCTTTTGCCATGCTTTGAGAGTCATTTTTCTCATGTTGTTGAGAGGACTTTGATGATGCATGTATGAATCTGAGTAATGAGGTCTTGCACAGAAGATCTGAGGCATGTTATGTAACAACAAAGAGCCATTGTAAGAGAACTTGAGCATTCTAAAGAGCAATAAAGAGGTCCTCCACTTGGAAGCGGGCCTGAAGACGTAGCCAATGATTGGTGAATTCCGTTAACAAGTTCTTATCTCTATTTATCTTTCTGTTTTGTTGTTCTCTTCTCTTAATTTGCATCATGTTTATTAATGGCTGATCTCTTTAATCATTAATGAGCATCAAGTAAAATTCACATTTGATATTCGGCAATAAGTTAATGATTTTAAGTATTTCACATTCTTATCGATCCGATGCATAAAATACAATAAACTAAACTTGCAATTTATCAGTAATACCTTCATTTTTGAATCAAGTTTATGGTATCAAAGAATTTGGTTTTGAAGGTTTGACAGGAATTGCAAGCATTGGATGCTCACCAGAGAAAAACTCAAGCGAGGAGAAGTCCAACTTGAGGCTCTTAATACAGAGATTCAAAGGAGACCGCATAAACAAGAGATGTCTTCACCAAGAAAACTAGGTCCTTTTGCATCTGAGGATGATTTCTTTGATTCATTTCAATTGATGAAATCCATGGTAGAGGAACTTTATCAGGAAAGAGGACTGCGAAAAAATCCAAAAGTTGAAGAAGGTGAATCTTTAGTAAGAGCAGAAGGAGGAATTGGAGGTGGTGGACCTTCAAAAACTTCTTCTCCTTCATCCTCGTCATCTACAAGTGAAGCAAGTGTACATCCCTCCAAGGATAAACAACCTAAGAAAACTCATCGTTCTTCTGATATGCCTTTATTAAAGTTAGATGTAAAGTTTCAATTACCCACTTATGATGGTGAATTAGATACATACAAGCTAGATAATTGGGTGAGACACTTAGAAGTCTATTGTAGGATACAAATGATTGTTGATGATGAAACAAAGATCCAACTTGCAAATATCAAATTGGGAGGCACAAATCTCATATTGTGGAAAATCAAAACTAAGGAGGATCTCAATAAAAATGGTAACACAATCTCTTCCTGGAATGATTTTATCACTCATTTGAAGAAAAAATTCTATCCATTAGCATACATGCAACATGAAATGATGAATTGGAAAAGTTTAAGGCAAGTTAAAGGTCAAAGTGTATGAGAATATACTCAAATATTTCGTAAGAAAGCATTAAATTTGGGTATTTCTGTATATACACAAGAGACACTCCTAAAATATATTGGTGGTTTACATTCTTATCTCAAGCACACTATTCTTATGCTAAATCCTTCTAACTTTGATGAAGTTCATCAAAGAAAGATGGGAAAGAGTACATTATTCATGCTCATTGCATGAAAACTGACGGGTCTTTTGTAGCTACAGGGAAATAAAAAAGAATGGTAAATGCAAGCAAAATCTTAACACTTATGTCTGTAACAAAACAAGAAATTAGTGATGCTAAACATGAGATGGTTCAATATGATTCTAACAATGATGAAGTGTCACTGAAGGTACAACATGAGGTTCAACTGCATAATGATTATTGTTCTTGTTCAAAAGGGGAAGCATGTTGTTTCATTCTCATTAGCATGTCTAGTATTGTTGATTATTTTTCTGTTATTAAGTGGTGTATGGCTTCTAACTGCGACAAATAATGTAGATGATTGTGCAATTGATGGGATGATTACTTTAGTAAAGAATCCTATCTCAGTTTTCATGTTTGTTCTGATTAGTCAATAGATCATTGTCCCAACAGAGAGGATGAATGATACAGGACAAGTGGGGAGGAAGTACCCCTCACTTCTCACCTGAGTAAAAGAGGACTTTTGGTGGTCCAAAAGCTTCCAAAGTGGGGAGGAATGATCCAGGAGGCTCCCAAGGCTCAGAAAATGCTAAAAAATGAAAGTTCTTGGAATTGAGTGAAACAAATTCCATTATGACCGGCTCATCGCATTGATTCCGACTATATATTTACTTTCTCAAACGGGCTCTGTATGCAAGAGTTATCACACTCTGATCAGATTCTCAAACAGTTAAAAAGTCAAAGGTCAACTGGGAAAAAAAGTCAATGCTGACGTCAGCATTGACTTTTCAATGCTGATGTCAGCATGATGTCACCAAAGCTAATTAATGATGTTGAAGTGGCAGAGACATGTGGCAACACTACAACATTTGACTAGGTAGATGACAAATCCAATTAGAATTGGACATGTGGCATGTGATTTAGGCAAATGTGGTGGTGCCACGTGGCCCAGGCATGGGAAACCACGTGGCACCCAGTCAGCAGTCGAATGGAAAGTTCCAAAAATAAGTTTGGGGTCCATGGGTTTTGAGCCCATGACCACCACAAGCCCAAGCGCCTTCAGAAATGGTACAACACCAACGCGCCCACATTGTTTCTTGTTATGTAACACCACATTAAATATATTTAAAGCACATATATGTAAGGTTTGGCACGGGAGGGGGATAGGGCTAAGCCCCAGCCCATGGTCTATCATCCTAACCTATGATCCGGGGCTCGAAATTTCCACTACAACCACCAGCACACATTAAGCCACGGCTCTGAGCATTTTTCCACAAGATTGGGAGTTTCCACTTGAAAGGCGCGCGGGGAGTTTTCCTATTTTAGGCCGAGGTCACCTCATAATGCGCCATATAACCAGGTCTAGTGCGATTTAAGGGGCCAACACTTATCCCTTTGGGCTAGTGCTTGGCTATTTATATTGCATGTGACTAAGTTTTGATGAGTGCGTGCCACATTTTCGGGGCTTAAGCCCAAATTTATGTAAAAAATGGGTTTTTACTATAGTTTTTAGCAATTTTAATTGATTTTTGCTTGATATAATGACCATAATTGTTTTTTTTTAGGATATCTTGGCCATTTGGAGGGGGATTTGATCCCAGAAAGAGGTCATATCTTCAGGGGAAGTTGGGCTTCCTCATATGAGCCTAAAAACTATAAAAAACCAGGCTTTTTGAAGCTTGAAAAAAGACTTTTTGATGCAGGTATTTGAAGGAGCAGTTTGTAATTTTTGGCCTTTTGCCATGTTTTGAGAGGCATTTTTCTAATGTTGTTGAGAGGAGTTTGATGATGCATGTATGAATCTGAGCAATGAGGTCTTGCACAACATATCTTAGGCATGTTATGTAACAACAAAGAGCCATTATAAGAGAAATTGAGCATTCTAAAGAGCAATAAAGAGTTCCTCCACTTGGAAGCGGGCCCAGAGACGTAGCCAATGATTGATGAACTCCGTTAACAAGTTCTTGTCTCTATTTCTCTTTTTTTTTTGTTATTCTCTTCTCTTAATTTGCAGCATGTTTATTAATGGCTGATCTCTTTAATCATTAATGAGCATCAAGTAAAAGTCACATTTGATATTCCGCAATAAGTTAATGAGTTTATGTATTTCACATTCTGATCAATCCGATGCATAAAATACAATAAAATAAACTTGCAATTTATCAGTAATACATTCATTTTTGGATCAAGTTTATGGTATCAAAGAATTTGGTTTTGAAGGTTTGACAGGAATTAAAAGCATTGGATGCTCACCAGAGAAAAACTCAAGCAAGGAGAAGGCCAACTTGAGGCTCTTAATACAAAGATTCAAAGGAGACAGCATAAACAAGAGATGTCTTCACCAAGAAAACTACGTCCTTTTTCATCTGAGGACGATTTCTTTGAGTCATTTCAATTGATGAAAGCCATGGTAGAGGAACTTTATCAGGAAAGAGGACTGCGAAGAAATCCAAAAGTTGAAGAAGGTGAATCTTCAGTAAGAGCAAAAGGAGGAATTGGAGGTGGTGGACCTTCAGAAACTTCTTCTCCTTCATCCTCATCATCTACAAGTGAAGCAAGTGTACATCCCTCCAAGGATAAGCAACCTAAGAAAACTCATCATTCTTTTGATATGCCTTTATTAAAGTTAGATGTAAAGTTTCAATTACCCACTTATGATGGTGAATTAGATACAGAAAAGCTAGATAATTGGGTGAGATAGTTAGAAGTCTATTGCAGGATACAAAGGATTGTTGATGATGAAACAAAGATCCAACTTGCAAGTCTCAAATTGGGAGGCACAACTCTCATATGGTGGGAAAGAAAAACTAAGGATGATCTCAATAAAAATGGTAAAACAATCTCTTCCTGGAATGATTTTATCACTGCTTTGAAGAAACAATTATATCCATTAGCATACATGCAATAGGAAATGATGAATTGGCAAAGTTTAAGGCAATTTAAAGGTCAAAGTGTACAAGAATATACTCAAATATTTCATAAGAAAGAATTAAATTTGGGTATTCCTTTATATACACAAGAGACACTCCTAAAATATATTGGTGGTTTACATTCT
>JZKD02S2299772.1:198793-232569 GCA_000966675.3 Picea glauca
TAACCTCCAGGTGCCATACGTATGCCCCTTCCGCAGGCACGGGTAAGTCGGGGGGATTTGAACTTGAAACCTCATCGTACATAACACGCTATATCACGACACTTGCCAATTGAGCCGCCCCCGGGAGCATCTATTAAACCATTTTAACTTCTATGAAATCATAGTATTTTGAAATTCTTTTAATAATATTAATACTTTCAATCTTATTTAATAAAATTTCTTTCCTTTAATTATCTAAATATTTTTTTTCCAATAGTATTTTGAAATTCTTTTAATAATATTAATACTTTCAATCTTATTTAATAAAATTTATTCCCTTTAATTATCTAAATATTGTTTTTCCATTCTTATCCATTTCATTGAAGATAAATTTAACAAGGAGAGCTACAAAGTGCAACAATTCCCTGCCAATTGTGGTAGAGGAAAAATGTTTTCGCCCCAACACTACACCAAAACCACCTAATGCTTAAGACAAGGAAGTTGGTGACTTCAGAAACACAAAACCCAAGTACAATCTACCAATGCAAGGGGAAGTTATGTTTTGTTATTCTTTAGAAAACAATCACAGAATATGAATGCTAATGGATATTTGGGTTTTTTTATTCATAATTTGTATGTCTGTAATTTGTTGATATTATTGTTAGTGTCGATATTGTTGATATGGCTCTAAAGGATATTGATATATAGTGGACCCAGAAACAAGAGAAACAAATATCAAAGCAAGAGAAACAAAGATGTGTTGAGTCTCTGTTCAATACCTTTAAAACCTGTGAAAAATAGCAAAATTTTATCTATAAACATTGGAAAATTTTACTTTCTGAAAAGATTCTGAAATGGATTGTTGTTTATTAATATGAGTGTGAATACTTTTTATGGTGTAGTTTTGTCCAATGGATAGCCATGATACAATAACAAATTCAAACCATTAATGAAATGCTTTATTCAACATGTATATACAAAACTATATTTGTATATAAAAATTCAAAGGTCATAGTATTTATCAATGATTTCTCGTGAAATATTGTAATCCAAAAGTTTTATATATGAATCAAAATTCATCACATTAATGATTATTAATGGACTATCATCTGCATCATTAACAAATGTGTATTTCTTATAGAAAACAAGTTTTGCATGGCAACGTAGTCCCTGCCATATTGGAATGGGAATAAATGCACTGCTACGGCAGGATCGAGTACAGACACGTGGGAAGAAAGTTGAAGTACACGTGGTATCCATGCAGAGGATGACTTTGTGGTAGCAAGCACATCACGTTAATATGCGAACCACAAAGTTTTTTCCTAAGGTGTATATAATTTAAACATGGTACTTAGAAAATCTCTGTCTAAATGATTTGCAACAAAGGTTCTTGGGAAAAAGGACCAAGAAGCATAGACAATAAACATTCAAATACAATAGAATATTAAACAAAGGTGGATCTGTTCGATATTTCTGAAGCAACAAAGGTTCATGTTTTCTTTGAAGTCTATCAAAAATCTTGAATCTGTTCCATATTTCTGAAGCATAGATATTAAAAATTCAAATACAATAGAATAGGCATAAAAGTAAAATACATTAAAGTAAAATTAAATGAAATGGTTCCAAGATCTTTCAATGTATTTGAAGATTCATTACTTGACATATTTTCTCATGGAAGCCCCATTGAGCCGAGTTTGTCAATATTGTGTATTGTCCAAGTGTATGAATGATGATATGAAACATTTACACTTTAAATGAGTTGAAAGGAAAGCTCGAAGAAGAGGAAGAGAAAGAGCGCAATCCAGAGGCATCAGAGTGGGTGTATGCATTGATGAGGATCATCCCAGACAAAGTGTTGTAACATTTTATGTTATGTAATTTGTGAAGTTTTGTAATGTAGGCATTAACGAGGGGTGTTAGAGATAATGTCTAATTAATACTGCATACTAGAGTTTAGGGATTGAATTGGGTTTGCTGGAAGGTGCTGAGATATCCTCTCAACCTCTCCCTCCAAGAATGAAATAAGTTGAATCTCACAACACTTATTTAAGTGTAATATATCTCTGTGTAATTCGTGCAATACAAACTATTATTATGTGTATATTTTGTGTATTATGTGTATATTTTGTGTATCTCTGATCTCTCATGAATTTCATTTGAAATAAGATCGAAGTAAGGTATACAACTTTAACTCTATCACAATTATCTAACTTGTAACGTTAAATTGAAAGCCTATTAAAATATGAGAATATCACAATTATCTAACTTGTAACGTTAAATTAAAAGCGTATTAAAATATGAGAAATGGAGGACCTAACTCTATCACAATTATCTAACTTGTAACGTTAAATTGAAAGCGTATTAAAATATGAGAAATGGAGGACCTTAAATTAAAAACAAAAGAAGATGCCACCAAAATAAAGAAAATGCACGATTGTCCGTAAAAGTAAGGAATGCATAATTGCACAAAAAAGAAAGAAAGAAAGAATAATCGAGAAAGATGATGCCGGAAAAGGAAAATGCCAAGAAAAAGAAAGAAAAAGAATCGGGTAATCGGGAATGAAGATGTCGGAAAAAGAAAATGGTAAGAAAAATATGATCACGAGAGCAGACTGGAAATCTGATAATGGAAGAAATACATTCCCGGTGTCGATAGGATTAGCGTGAAGAACACGTTTTACTGAGTGGTGTCCAGTCCTTTTATTTCTTTTGCCGTCAAAGTGAAAGAAGAAGGTTGTCGTAAGGTATAAACTTTTGAATCTAGTTGTTACATTGAATTTAAGGCTTATTAAAGAGAAAATGCCTTCATATCTTTTCTCAAAGAAGAAAGAAAATGCATAATAGTACAAAGGAGAAAGAAGGAATAATCAAAAGATAACAGGGCGGAAAAATAATACCTGCCTTCGAAGTAAAGAAAAAGGATGAAACATAAGAAGCAGCGGATGAGGAGACAGATGAACACTCACTGAGTAGTAGGTCGGCGTTCATCGTTTGTAGAGGAAGTCTGATAATGGAAGTCCCGAAAATTTTGAGTAGCTTCTCGTTGGTCTTGCAACTCTGCCTTGGCTTATGGAAGTCAGTGAAGATCATCCCAGTGGAAAGGGCTCGTACAAGGCGGAATGGGATGGTTGTTGTCGTTGCTACCCTTCGGCTTGTCCCCAGCTTACAAATTACTGCAACGTTTCCCAGGCCGGGTCTTCAAGCTACCCTTCCGCTTGTTTCCAGCTTACTCATTACTGCAACGTTTCTCAGGCCGGGTCTTCAAGGAAGTGGGTTGCGTTGTACTGACCAAGGTTCCAGGGTTACATGATGAGTTGGCCGCCTTTCCAAGCCACCCACGTGGTGAGAGATCTGAGATTATCGAACTGTGCGATCATTTCCGACTCGAGAGAAGGAACGGAAACAGGTTGTTCATCAATGGCCAAATGTCATACTACATTACTGGTGCAATGTGGCAGATTTTGCTGACCATGGGAGAAATCCTATATAAACTTGTGTATTTGAAAGGTATTGGCTCTCAATACCGAATTTATGTAATTTAGTTGCCTTGGAGGCCAATATTCAAAAGTCATGAGTGACTGGCTGCTGTTAATAATTTTCAATGGAAGAATCGAATACTTCGTGACATTCATTAAATTGTCCTTGTATATAAAATTCACTTAGAACATATGCCATGTAGTCACTACAATAATAAAATAAATTGAGAATTTCATTTTATTTTTAAATTTATATTTTATAAAAACTGTAAATTTTATCAATTCAAATTTATATTTTTTTAACAAAATTTAATTTCATTATTATTAGTCATGGTTTTACATAAGTTAATATTTTCATGAGTGGAATTATATGTTGAAGTTTTGTTATTCAACACTCATGAATACATCATATATAACTCATCAACAATTAGAGCACTAAGAAAAACTTAGTGGGATTTGAACTTGGTTGGGGAGGATAACAACTTTTCCTCACAACCACTCAAGCTACACTCAATTGATTACTAATTAACACATATTATGCAAACATGATAAATTAATCACAATGGGGAGTTTCCACATATTACAACAAACATAGTGAAATAAACCACTATGGGGAGTTTCCACATATTACAACAAACATAGTGAAATAAACCACAACTTGGGGAGTTTGTCATATCTCTAACCCCCTTGATCACCACATTGAGGAGACGGGGTACTTTTTTGTCATTTTATTTAACTCAACTTCTTTTGGATACCTTGAATCATTCCCCTTGAATTATAAACTTGTTTTGTGGGTTGAAAACCACATGCAACCACCTTTTTCACTTGCATTGGATCATTTTTCAATGTGCATACACATGTGTGTGTGTGCGCACACACACACAAAAATCATGTCATTCACCCTATTCAAATGATAGCCCATTGAGCCCATTCAAAGGATTAACCATCAACCACTTTCAAGTGTCTTGCCCGATTTTCGAAGGAAAATCCTTTAGGTTTTCTTTGAAATTGGCCATCGACCACATTTCAAAGTTGTGCCCAATTTGAAGGGAAAGGCCATCAAGCCTTCTTTGAAATTGATTATTTTCCACATTTCGAAGTTGTGCCTAAATCGAATGACAAAGGCCATTGTGCCTTCTTCAAAATTGGTCATTGGACACATTTTGGAGTTGTGCTTGATTCAAAGGGAAAGGCCATTGGGTGTTCTTCGAAATTGGCCATAGACCACTTTTTAATGTTGTGCTCGATTAGAAGGAAAAAGTCCATCAAGGCTTCTCCAAAGATGGCCCATTGGGCCAATTTTGAAGATACACCCGATCTTTGAAAGATACACCACCAATCCTCTTTCAAATAAGTGGCCCAACCTCAAAAGATGAAGGCCATTGACCTCTTTGAAAAATTAACCCAGAATTCATCAGGGCACTTTCAAACATAACTCATGATCATCAAAGAAAATCCTTTAGGATAATTCAAATATTTTCCCCAACTTCAAAGGAAGGGATTTTAGCCTTCTTCAAAGTACAAACCAAAAATCAAGGGAAAAGGACCCACTTCAAAAGATATACTTTGAACCAAAGACAAACAAGATATAAGGCCATTGAGCCTTTTTGAAGTTTTGCCCAAATTCGAAAAAAACAAGGAAAGGAGGGCATTGATCCTTCCTCCAAGACACTAATCCCAATGAAAACAAATTTTGAGCCCTATTTCAAAGTTGTCCTCGATTTCATAATCAAGAAAGAGTCCAAAATCAAATAAACAAGATTGTGGGATTCTAATAGAATTTGAATTTAGAAGGTTTGAAGGCCTATATGATCTGCAATTCTATATGAAACAATTAAAAAATGCAGCCAACAAACTAGATTAACATTCAGAAAGAAAACATTGCATACTAAAAGGATTCAAAGAACACATGTAGAAAAACGTTGGGAATGAGAAATAAAAATGCACATTCGGCAAGGAAGACGCCCTTTTAGCAGCTTGGGTGATTTTTTGTTTTGCAGCAACAACACAGAAGTTGTTGCTTTATTTCTGAGTGCTCTACACAATGATACTAGTGAGCGTTGTTTAAAATGCTACTGATTGATTCGACTGACTTCTAAAAGAAAATATGGAACTCCCTCTTACACTAGACTGATGAGGGATGTTTATTAATTAATTGATTGAGGAAACTAACATGTTATCTATTTATTAGAAATCGCCCTCCTCAACTTGACCGACAACAAAAGTTTACAATATCAATTAATCATGTTGACTGGATAGGGACAGTGGATGCACTTTCTGGTGACCCAAGTCCTCCCTATTGGAGCCGCCTTTGTTTTTTCTAGCCCATCTCGAATTTCATGTCTTAATGCTCGAAATCGAAAGAAGGTTTTCGTATTTTCCATATGTGGTTTCAAAATCTCTGAAGTCTTATCATGCAAGCAATGATAATTATTGTACTCTCGAGGCGAGTTCTACTTTTCGTCAAAAAATTTCCCCCTTTGTTCTACCTCAGGATTTCATATGTTGGATGCTATAGATCACATAGTTCACAAGTCCCAAGCAACGAAACGGCGAAATCGTTTTAAAATTTTACCCAGGGCAGTAACGATAGTAAAATTTTCCTAAATCACGATTAAACATCATCGGGTTTTCGCGCCTCGGCGTTCACTAAATCCAAAAGTCTTATTGTTGTAGCCCCGATAGTCGAAACCACGAAGTCTGTATTTTAGTAACCCGTGTCAAGGTTAAAGGTAAAAACTAAGCCATGGTTAAGTTCCGTCGGCAATTCTCCACTCGGCGTGTTCTCTTTTAAAAAGCTACACTGTCTAAACCCTGAGTCACGAAGTTGCGATAAATATATGAACATAATTAATTAAACACTTAATCCGAGTTTATCCTCCCTTTTAATTAAAACGTATCATCGTGATCTTGCAATTTCACAGCTCGGCATGCAAACTTCCCGGAAACTATACCTTCGAAGCTCCGAGTCGCAATATGGAGAATATAAATAATTACGTAATTAATTAAGCGCCTAATCACAATTACATTTTTATTAACCAAAGTAAATCATCGCAATTTTGGGTGTTAGAGGTTCAAAGGGTTAAAGCAAAAATTCCTGATACAACGAGTACCGAAAGATTAATTAACTTTGGTAAAACCGATTAATTAAGCTAAACTAGCATCTCCCGTGATTTGATGCATGCACAGTTTACGAGGCAGTCTTAATTTCTCCTTACGCCAACTGACATTTCGAACCACCAAAATTTATGGCATTAAGTAGAAATAAGGCAAATTGACAAATAAAGATTGGGTTTTTATTGCTAAATTTATTTTTAAGCTTGATTTGACTGATCTGTTCTTGAAAAGTACCGAGTTTTCGAATATATAGAGTTGTTATTCATTATAACAAATTCATTTCTATATTACGCAGAGCACACTTTCTCAGCGAGCTAACTTTTGTATGTATACATATTTTTATCGCAGAAGAGCTAAAGCAGGATCTCCCGTCATGGCCCCGTGAAAAACATCTAAAGCCAGCATTGAGGTTTCAGGACAAGGTTCGGACAACATCGCTGATACTTCACCTCGAAGTGTCGACTCTATCCCGAACTGGTCATTCGTTTCTGATGTTCTGCAGGCCAAATGAGTGGATTATTCCGATGATTCCAGCAACAATGAAAAAGACGATATAACCACCAAATATAATATCATCATTCAATCGAGAATGCATAAAGTAGCGGCCAGGCCACGACTACTCCCCTATTATGATATGGTCCGATGGGCATTAGACCATGTGGACATACCAACCAGAAGCATCATGAATGAGCAGAAGGTCACCATCGAGACTTTTAGACCTGAACATCTGCAAGCTATGTACAAGTTGCCCACAACGCCCGACCTTACATATGGTGCCGAATTCTTGGAAGAGTTCAAACAGAAGGAATGTGTGTCGTATGAAAAGACTATGTCTAGCCTAATAAGAGATTGGGTTTCGCACCCTGCGAAGTTCAGGGCAGACAGTAATGGTATATATTCAATAGCTTCCTTAGAACCACAGTTCAAGTATGTAGCTATGATGACATGCAGATTATACGGGAGAGAGGATACCTCACATTTCTTTCTTCAATGGGTGCCTCTAATACATCGAGTCGTCGAAGGCTGTTCCTTCGACTTGGCGAAAATGTTGTCTGATAGCTTGACTAGTCGGGTTACAAAGTATCGGGCGCAGAAAGAGAGCGAAAATATTTCTTCATTTTTTATGTCTGCATACATTATGGACGTCGTATGCTTTCTAACACCATTTCCCTTAATGAGCTAGAGTTGGACTCCAGAAGAGGTCGAGCCCATCGACGCCTATCATTCGAAATTGTGGGAAAACAAAGCGGTAGATTTCATATATGAAATATTCAACTGGGTGATGGTACCTCTGCATGTCACTATTTTCGGTCACCTGCCACCCAGGATCTCAGACAGTATAGTGATGAATTTGAGCAGTATAGATGACTGGTATGTAGAAGCCGAATTCTCACATCTCATAGTTTTCCGGGCATTTGTTCGCCCGCATGCATTACCATTATTTATCCCCGACAAGATGGCTTGTCGCGAAGCTGCTAGACAAACAATAATCGGTGGCATAAGCAAGGAGCTTAAGGGATACTTAAAGAAGGTGTGGCCACCTTTTCCTATTCATTTAAATTCATATTCTTTGTTAGATTTCTGGCATGCTAAAGTTGAGGCAACAGCCCTGGAAGACCTAAAATTGGTCCTTATTGAATTCAAGAAGCAAGATATGCAAAGGGATGTGAGTAATCATTTGGCCAGTTGCAGACTCAAGAGATTTGAACACGAAAATTCACCCTCGGATGACATTTTCCGAGGCGCAAGATCTTATGTTGAGATTTTATCTCGGATACAAACCTTGGAACCTGAAGAGAGGGTCGATGTTCTGAAATTCCAAGAACATCGACGCAGTTGTCTTCTCGCAGTATTATGGGGTGAGAATCCGAGTACAGCGGAGGTGAAACAAAAAGATGCCGAAGGCTCCAAGGATGCGAATCTCGGTCAAGAAAAACACCAGGACGGGGGAGAGAAAACTAAGAGTTCGAAAGCAGAGATAAAGACTCTCGACCCACTGAAGAAGCAGACTCTAGTTACTACTCCGAGACAATCAGCGAAGCAAATCGGAGATCCTATAGCATCAGTTACTCCCTTGTAGTCAACTCAGGGAAATATTGGCGTAGGGTGGATCTTAAATGAATAATTGAGGCCTATAAGGGTGGAAGAGCTCCCTCCAAATGAGTTCTTTTTCACTAAGAAGAGAAAGGTAGTGGTAAAGAGAGAATTCTATCAAGAAGGGGAATCGACAGTTAAGAAATATAAAGTTATGACTGATGGGAAGGACAAGAAGAATGAACAGTTCGCAACAGAAATAGCTGGGACATTAGGGGCATTTGCCACAGCGAACCAATTTTCATTCGGGGTTTTGAAAAACCAACTGAAACGAAAAAATCGCCTCATCAAGACCCTAGAAGCCAAACTAGCCACAGCAGCAGAGGCTGCCAAAGACCAGGCGAGTGTAGGAATAGAGCAAGCAAGGTTGGCCGATAAAAGTGAGACAGAGTTGCTCAAGACTAAGCTCGAACAAGCACAACTGGTGGTTTGGAATGGTCAGATGCAAGCGGGCCAACAAAAATATTTGATTGAACAACTACAGGCTAGAGTGGAAATCGCTGAAAGTAAAGTGATAAATATCAGGATGTTTCAGTCCCAGGCGATGGAGATTCGGAGCAGAGTCTCTGCAGCCCAACGAAATTTAGTCGCCAAGGTAGAGGTGATTCGGGACAATTGTTTGCTGGTTAATCAAGTTTTGGAGAATTTATCTGCTAGAGAAAGAGAAGCTGGAGCAATACGAGTCGCCTTTCAAGAGGTTGTGATAGCTACAAACAACAGGGATTCGGGAAGTACTCCCAGGTTTACCATTTCGGAGCAAACCAGAGGAAACATTCTATTAAAAGAATGGGAACACAGCATCTCGGAAGGCAAACTGCATGCCAAGAGGGTAACTAAATCCTTAGAAGAGGCTTTTAGTTCTATAGATAGTAATCTGCTAGGCATTGATAGTGGAGGTAATGCCGAGGCATTGATTCAAATGAATATGGAAAAAATCTCACTTGATTTAAATGAAAAAGAGGAAAGAGATTCAGCCGAGATCTCACAAGTGACTATGGCAGACATAGTCCAAATAGATAAATGTATGATTAAACCAAGTGCGCAATTATGCACTTTCGACATCATAGACAGATAGATGGAAGACGGGCTGCCGCAATTAGCCCGAGATTGTTACTCTTTTGAAGCCAATTGTCAAGCAGAACCGTCAAGGCTGATATCTCAGTTGGTTGAAAGATGTGTCACCTGTACCGAGCATGCGTGAGGACAAGCTTTTGGCACCAAATAAAGACAGATAAGAAGAAATGGAGCGATTTCTCTCCTCCCTATCATAACTAAAAATTTTGCAATGATTGAGATTCCATATTATTGTAAAACTGTATAAATATACCATAGAAAGAAAGAAAAAAGGGCTGGACCTTTTTGTGTCGATTGTAGCAGAGGTTTTACATTTTGAGAGTTAATATAAAGAAAATCCGAATATTCTCAATTCCGTCACGACTGTGTTATGAGTTTGTTTTCTTGTATCTCATATTTCATTTCATTTCATATTTGTATTTGATGAATGCTTCGCTATAATTTAGTGAAACCTCTACTATAGTGAATGAATTTTGGTTTTCTATATTGTTTACTGTTTTTCCTCTGTACCAGCTATCAGCAGGTATAAGACCAGTGAACACTTTCAGAATTCTATATATATATTTTATGCTTCATCGGGTTATTTCTTCACATTCTTCTTCTTCTGTTTATACGTGAGATTCTCCCTTGATAGGAGACTTACTAGATAGACAACTAAATGTTTTCTCCCACCTCATACATTTTTATTAAAATATAATCCAGTTATGAGAAAGAGCCTTTGATTTGCACCCCGTTTTTATTCTTGAAACCGTAAACTCTCTTTTATACGACCGAATTGAGACAACACTTAAATTCCCCCCGAAGTTTTCTTATTTTACTGTTCCTCCATGACTGTCCCTATACCAACACAGCCCAATATCTAACCCGGATTATCAAATCAAACACACATTGCCTTAAACCTTTTCGATACTATTCTTAAAACAACCACTACTCGGGTTGAACTCGAACGTTCATGGGCAGTGATTGAACAGGATATAAACATTCAGGAATAGTTGGAAGCTAGACAACGTCAACACAGAAATCATCCCTAGTTTTCCTTGCCGAAGGTTGACGTTTCTCTCTTCTCTACCCTTTACTGACTTTCGGATGCCTAGACACTGTACTTCTAAGCCTTAAGTACAGACTCTGGAACAACATCTTTCTGGCACCGTTGCCGAGGACCGAAGTTACGAAATCTTTTTCCCTAGGAAAATGACTTTTTTTTTTATTGAAAGTGTTACCCTTTGATAGTGAACAAAGAGTACACACCTTTTTTAAGGCTTTTCAATATTTCACTTGGCGACTCCACAAATAATAAAATGGCATCCAGTCGAAGGAATACCAGAAAAAACCCAGATTGTAAGTAGATTACACCCATTACCGATCCCGAGAAGATTCTAAAGGCGAGAGGCTCTCTTAAGCCAACCGCTGCAGTCTATAAGATTAAACACCCACAACTAAAGACTAAGAGTTCTTCTGAACCTTCAACTTCACGCAATCCTCTCTTTGATACTAAAGATCTAACGTCAAACTACTTTGAAGTTAGGAGTGAGATTCATTCGACAATTCCCTTAGTACACAAAAGAAAGGCCCCTTTTGAAAGTTCGTCGGCAGTTGACATACCTTCTTTTCTTCAGTTAAATTTCCTGACCTCGCCTAATTCTGAAGAGTGTGTTACACATTCGGTTTCCACACCCGTCGGTTCTCCTGATTTCGTCTCTTGCAAATCTGAGGAACCAAGTCCTCGCATTCCTTATCATTCATCGTCGTATTTTCCTCTTCACGAAGAAAATAAAGATTCACTTTTAATTTTCCGAAACCCCCTTTACGACTTTCCACTAATAACGATGGCAGTCGTTGGAGGAGGAGGTGGAGGGGTTATCGGAGGAGGAGGGGGAGGAGCTCCTGTAGGAGGCGCTGGAGGCCAAGGGCCTGCCCACCCTCCCAGAGTGTTTTCGAAACTTGCAGCAAGATACGCTCCCTTGGTATTGCCCGTTCCTCTGCATGACCTTCCCGAAAATTATATAAAAAATTTGCCAAAATTCACTGGGGAAGGAGATCTGACCGCAACCGAACATATTAATTTCTTTGAACAATTCGCAGACATCCTAGGTATTGAACATGAGGATGTGTATTAGAGGCTTCTTGTCCAACCTTCAAAGGCCAGGTCCGAACTTGGTTTCGGAGTCTACCTGCAACATCTATCTTGTCTTATAATGCCTTGGAAGATGCTTTCCTCAGACAATGGGGCGAAAGAAAGGACCACCTATATTATTTAACCGAATTTTGGTCTTTAAGAAAAAAGAATTCAGAAACGGTCATGGATTTTATTCAAAGATTCAACAAGCTGTATAACAAAATCCCAGCCGAGGTTAAGCCGTCCCAACCCGCGGTCAAAGTAACTTTCGCAGGGGCTTTCGAACCGTATTTTGCACTCCTTTTGCAAGAAATAAGGGGAGCGACCCTAAACCGAATGTAGGATGACGTGGTAGAAATTGAGTTGAATATGATGGCTTCTGGTAAGCTTAAATCTAGAGTAGAAACGAGAAACCGAGAAACTAAACGCTTTAGAGAACAAGCAGGTCTGTCAGGGTCTAATAGATCCACAGATGACAAAGTAGACGATATGGCCAGGGTAATTAAAGAACTGTCTAATAAAATATCCAGAATGGAGCTAGAACAGGCCAAAGCTGATTCTTTTGCCAAAAAGGATTTCAGGAGGAACCCCAACCCCCCGAACCAACAAAGACAGATAAAAAATGAAGATAAAAAAATACAAGCTCCCCTAAAGAGAGAAAATTTTATAGGAGCGAACGATCTCCAAGATTTCGGAGATTCGGATAATGATGTCACGAACTTCGGTGATGAATGCACACAACCGTATCTGACTAGAGAAGATTATGAAAAATCTCTAAACACCCAACAACCGTCGGTTAAGGGTGAAGAAAGTGATCATACTGACCTTTGTGAATCTCAACAAGAAACTGAAATGATAATGGCTGAGATCCAACCTAAGTACAACTTGAGATCTAAGAGTAAACCCATTTCAACTACTTAACCAAAGAAAATCCTCCCAAGAGGTCAAACTTGTGAGCCTACTCCAGAAGAGACCCTATTACCTAACAGCAAAGCGAAAGTAGTAAGCACACAAGAGTCTGAAGGGGGAAAAGTTGAAACCCAAGCACAAGGAACCAAAACAGTAAATAAAATTACTCCTTCAACCAAGACCATGAGTAATAAAGCAGTCCAGATGAATAAGTCAGAAAGGAAGGATTCGAAAGTCTCAACTAAAGAAACAGACAAGGTGATCAGAGTTTTCAGTTTTGAAAACGAGATAAGTAAAATTAAGATACCAATCCATCTGGTAGAATTAGCAAAAAACCCCATTTATCGGAAGTAGATTACCAAATTGATGGGTGTCTCAGAGCTAGAAAGCCAGTCTGACGTTTTAAACCTGAAAGATGACAAACCTAACATCACTTTTGGTCCACATTTTGAAGGGGCCAAAGACACTATTGCTCCCTTTTATATCACTTTAAATGTATATGATCAATTGTTACATAATTGCATGTTAGACTCCGGAGCCTCCCATAACGTTATGCCTAAGATTATTATGGACAAATTGGGTCTCTAGATCACCAGACCTTATGGAGATCTTTACTCTTTTGACTTGAGAAGAGTTAAGTGTATGGGAATGATAAAGGATTTAGTAGTTACCCTGGAAGAGGTCTCGGTTAAGAGTATCTTGATGGATGTGGTTATTGTTGATATTCCCCCTAAGTATAGCTTATTGTTGTCTAGGTCATGGGGAGCCAAGCTGGGGGGTTCTCTTCAATTGGATATGACGTTCGCCACAATTCTTGTGTTTGGTGGGAAATTTACTCAGTTGTACAGAGAGACGAGGTTAGCATATACAGTAAGCGACCCTCAAAATCCGAACAATTTCCCTATTTACATTACAGATCAAGATTTAGGAAATTGTATCTTATCTTTTGATGACAGTTTAGATGGTTGTCCGGAGGAAAAAAATATAAAGCAGGAAGAGTCAGGTTACATGACAGAGGATTTGTGTAGCACCGATGTCTAGAAAAAAAAATTTGACGGTGCCTCATCTTGTGAAGGGGTTGGTGCAGGAGTGTTTTTAGTGGCTCCCGAAGGAAAATTCGTTGTTCCTTTTTCTTATAGACTGCAATGGGATATAGATTATACTAACAACGTATGTGAATACGAAGTGTTGGTATTAGGATTAGAGGCTTCCAAGAAGTTAAAAATAAAAAACTTAGAGGTATACGGAGATGCAGAGTTAATAGTCAAACAAATAAATCGACAGTACCAAACCAAGCATCCCAGATTAAGATCATACAAGAATTGTGCCTGGGATCTGATGGAAAAAATTTTCTCGTCTGTAAATGTCCACTTCATCCCACGCACAGAGAACTTACATGCTGATGCATTAGCTAAAGCAGCCTCAACCTTCGCTCCTCCCACGACTTTAAAATTGAAGTATCACATAGAGATCAGACACAGACCATCTGTACTGGATAACATCCAACACTGGTAGGTTTTTGAGGATGATGAGAAAATTAAGAAGTTTCTTCAAGCAATAGGTGATTTTTTCGAAACCCATGCAGATCAAGAAAACCAGAATTACAATATATGGATCATGCAAGAAGGGGAAGACCCTCAAATCTTTCAAGACAAAATCGCAAATCATCGCATGCTGGTCCTTAAAAACAACCAGATTCTGAAAGGATTGATTCCTCTGGAAAGACTTTTTGATCAAAATGACATACCTGTGAAATCCGCCTTACAACCCCAACCAGAAGAAGTGGAGGATTGTGATATAGGAACCAAAGAAGAATCCAAGATGGTAAAAATATCCAAATTCCTCCCTCCCGAAATAAAAATTAAGTATATAGACCTACTCAGACAGTATAAGGATGTCTTCGCCTAGTCTTATGATGAGTTAAGGACATACGACACTTCCGTAATTGATCACAAGATACCTTTAAAGCCTGGGGTCAAACCATGTAGGAAAAATCTTAGATAGATCAACCCCATTTTGTTACCTGTCATTGAAAAAGAATTTAAGAAACTTTTAGACACAAAAATAATAGTACCTTTGAGATATTCAGACTGGGTAGCAAACCTGGTCCCGGTCAAGAAAAAGAATGGGGAAATCAGACTGTGTGTGGATTTCAGAAATCTA
Organism: Picea glauca; assembly: GCA_000966675.3. NCBI lineage: Eukaryota > Viridiplantae > Streptophyta > Pinopsida > Pinales > Pinaceae > Picea > Picea glauca. Next base: position 213,722 of record JZKD02S2299772.1, read on the forward strand.
AATAAGTCATCTCTCAAGGACAATTATCCGCTACCCAAAATGGACCATGTGCTAGAAAAGGTAGTTGGAGCCAATCGAATGTCTATGATTGACGGGTTCTCTGGTTATAATCAAATCGCCATGAATGAACAAGATAGAGAAAAAACCGCTTTCACCACACCATGGGGTACATTCATCTATGGTAAAATGCCTTTTGGTTTGATGAATGCAGGGGCCACGTTCCAGCGCGCTATGGACATCGCTTTCATCGGTGAAAGGGATAAGTTCGTAGTCATTTATCTTGACGATTTGACAGTTTTCTCTAAAACCGACGAAGAACACTTGATACATCTTAAATAGACATTCGAAAAATGCCGCAGGTTTGGTCTATCTTTAAATCCAAAGAAATCAAATTTCGCCATGCGGGAAGGTAAGCTTTTGGGTCATATCATATCTAGGGATGGAATCAGGATTGATCCTAAGAGGATTGAAGCGATAGATACTATAAATATTCCCAGAAATGTAAAAGAGATTCAATCTTTCTTAGGAAGAATAATTTTTTTACGAAGATTTATCCTGAATTTCACTGAGATTGTAAAACTGATCATAGGTATGTTGAAAAAGGACAGTGAAGTAAAATGGACAACCGAGTCCAAAGCATCGTTCGCACATATTAAGAAAGTCATAAGCGAGGCACCTGTGTTAGCGAGCCCCAACTATCTAAAAGATTTTCTTATTTTCTCATTTGCCTCCGAACACACTATTGTCGTGGTGCTCCTACAAAATAACGAAGAAGGTTTCGAACAACCGATCGTTTTTTTTAGCAAGAGCCTTAGAGACACAGAATTGAAGTATGATATAATAGAAAAACAAGCATACACCATGGTAAAAGCATTAAAGACATTCAGAACGTATGTACTACACTCCAAGATAATTGCGTATGTACCTACCAGTTCTGTGAAAGATATTTTGGTACAACCAGACAACGATGGAGAAAGAGGGTGATGGCTCGCCAAAATCCAAGAATTTGATCTGGAAGTCAAACCAACCAAATTGATAAAGGGACAAGGCCTGGCCAAACTCTTAACTGAGTCGAATTTCAAAGCCCTAGGTATCAATTGCCCGCAGGAAGGCGACGAAGACATGAACCTAAACGAGATGAATGAGCAAATAGGCCCAAACAAGATTGAAGAGAAGTTCATATCATCAGGCCGGTACAGAGACATAGTATCATACCTTCTAACTCTAAAATGCCCAAATGAGCTTTCGCCATCAAAAGCCGGGACTTTAAAACTTCATGCGGTTAAATATTGTATCATTGAAAGTCAGCTATATTAGAAAGATCCACTCGGTTTCTTCTTAGTCTGTTTAGTCGAATCGAAAACTCAGTGGGTTATAGACGAATTTCATGAGGGAGTCTATGGGGGGAATCACGCTTGGAGAGATACAACTTACAAAATCTTGAGGGCTAGGTACTATTGGCCAAAACTTTTCTTGGACGTTAATGCCAAAGTCCGATCCTGCAACCCTTGTCAACTATTTGCAGGTAAACAGAAGCTCCCGGCACTGCCTTTAGTTCCAGTCAAAGTTGAGGCCCCATTTCAGCAATGGGGTCTAGACTTCATAGGTGAGATTAATCCCCATTCCAGTGCTCAACACAAGTGGATATTAACCACAACAGATTATTTTACTAAATGGGTGGAAGCCATTCCAACCAAAAGGGCAATAGACTCTGTGGTAATTGATTTCTTAGAAGACAATATTTTGTCTAGATTTGGTTGCCCCCGAAAGATAGTTACAGACAATGCCCAAGCCTTTAAATCTATAGCTATGATCATCTTCTGTCAAAAGTATAACATCGTTCTTGGCCATTCCACAGTGTATTACCCCCAGGGAAACGGATTGGCCGAGTCATCTAACAAGAGCCTGGTAAATATACTCAAGAAAGTATTGGATGAAAACAAAAGGTCTTGGCATGTGCACTTAAAATACGCATTGTGGGCGAATCGCATAAGCACAAAAAGGTCTATCGACATTTCACCTTTTCAGATGGTATATGGGACAGATGTTGTGTTACCTATAAACCTAGCACTTCCAGTGATGAAGCTATGGCAAGATCAAAATGAAGAACCCAATCATGTCACCAGGAGGATAAATCAGCTGATTGAGGTTCAACAACATAGGGTCGAAGTAAATGAAAAATTGCAAAAGTACCAAGATGACATGAAGGCATTATTCGACCGCAGAGCAAAGGACAGAGATTTCCTCCTAGGTGATTTAGTATTAAGGTGGGATGCAAGAAGGGAAGAAGCAGCAAAACATGGTAAATTTGACCACCTCTGGTACGGGCCATTCAAAATCTCGGCTCTAGAAGGAAAAAATTATTTCCTACTGGAAAATATAGATGGTGAAATCCTCAATGCCCCTGTCAACAGGCGTTATCTGAAGCATGATATGACATAACAGTCGCCTAAAAAAAAAAAAAAAAAGAGAAGAAATTTTGTATACTTATATATATATTTTGTATACATATATATATTTTTCATTTACGCATTTCTTTTGATTTTCTTTTTTCTTTCATGAACTTTCGAAACCTTTCAGATAGCCCCGATAACCTTCATATTTTCCTATTACATGATTCCAGCTGCACACAAAACAAGCAGGAGAAGTAAACCGAAAGTTGGTGTCATAAATAAATCATCTTAAACAGGTGATACCCAAGATTTTTGATATTGTGCAAAGAAATTGAAACGAAAAGGTACAGATGAGATTTCCTAAAAGACATGTTCTAAAGGACTATTAAAGAAAACCAAGGTAACCTCATTCAAACAACAACATCATCTAAATTGATAAATAACAGAGTTGTTTCTTTGTTTGATCGTCTACGAAAAAATAAGACAAATTAAACGATTCACTCAAATTAAAAGCAGTCAGCCGAAGTAAAGTACCCCCGAAAAAGATCTACAAGAGTTAGTTTTGAATTTTTGACCTCTGTATTTTCAGTCCGTAAGTCACTACCTGTCACCCTTTTCTATCTTTGGGTTTACCTTTTAAAAAGTCAGCATCTTTCCGTTTCACATAAGAAGGGATAAGAGTTTTCATTTCAACCTCGTGATCTTCAAAGCAGATTGTGGAAAGAAAGCAGGTCTTCACAACTCCTTGACCCCCTGCTAAATGAAGGGACGCTTAAAGTGATCCTAACTTTCCTAGGTTTTTCAACAATATCGGAGGATTGAGGCTTTCTCAAATAGAATTCCCTAAGAAAGTCATTTTCCCTTTTTTCCCTGAGAACAAAGGTGTTGTGAAGGTTAAGGGAAGTTTTGTACCGAGTAATCAAAGTAAGTTGACAGACCTATAATGCAAAATATTACACAGATATCAGCCCCGATACAAACTGATTGCCCCCATCTTCACGCTCTAAAAAGAAAATTATAAGACATGTGGTGAAAGGAAATTCAGAAATGATTGCCACCATCTAGTCCAAGAGACGATGAAAGGAAATTCAGAAATGATTTCCCTCGTCTCAGCATTTAAATGCACAAATATATTCCAAAGTGGTGAAAGGAAATTCAGTAAAAAGGGCCAGATAACTTCACTGGGGTACTGAACAGGCTCGCTGGCAGTGAAGCAATATCTGAGATATCTGTAAGGTTGTTATACATGAATATCACTCTACTCGGGTAACCAATTCTTTTGAAAAACCTGATCTACATCCCAAGTTCAGACGGGGCTGCCTGATTAAAACCATATACTCTTCTTCTTTTGATGCAAGATGATAGCCACAAGATCTGTTGGGTCCCCTAGAACTGTTTTGATTGTCGTAAGGCAGAATTGAATTCAGTAACGGGAAGGGGAAGGTCGTGCAAGGGACTATGGCTAAGTTTAAAAAGTATCTGAATTTGAAAATCTTTTCAAGGTAAAAAAACAGAGTCTCTTTCCCCTTCGGTACGCTGTTCTCAGGAACCTTTTCGCCTAATTGAAGCTATTGACTCCATTTACCCAATATTGGCATGCGGTCTACTGTTCTTCCCGTCTTACAAGAAAACAGGATCCCTAGTTGGAGCCTATGTTGGAGCTGCCTTTGTTTTTTCTAGCCCATCTCGAATTTCATGTCTTAATGCTCAAAATCGAAAGATGGTTTTCGTATTTTCCATCTGTGGTTTCAAAATATCTGAAGTCTTATCATGCAAGCAACAATAATTATTGTACTCTCGAGGCGAGTTCTACTGTTCGTCAAAATTTCCCCCCCTTTGTTCTACTTCGGGATTTCGCATGTTGGATGCTATAGATCACGTAGTTCACAAGTCCCGAGTAGCGAAACGATGAAATCATTTTAAAATTTTACCCATGGCAGTAAAGGGAGTAAAATTTTCCTAAATCATGATTAAACAGCATCGGGTTTTCACGCCTCGGCGTTCACTAAATCCAAAAGTCTTATTCTCATAGCCCCGATAGCCGAAACCACGAATTCTATATTTTAGTAACCCGTGTCAAGGTTAAAGGTAAAAACTAATCCATGGTTAAGTTCCGTCGGTAATTCACCACTCGGCGTGTTCTCTTTTAAAAAGCTACACTGTCTAAGCCCCGAGTCGCGAAGTCGCGATAAAGATATGAACATAATTAATTAAACACTTAATCTGAGTTTATCCTCCCTTTTAATTAAAACGTATCAACGTGATCTCGTGGTTTCGCAGCTCGGCATGCAAACTTCCCGGAAACTGTACCTTCGAAGATTTGAGTCACGATATGGCGAATATAAATAATTACATAATTAATTAAGCACCTAATCACAATTACGTTTTTAATAACCAAAGTAAATCATCACAATTTCTGGTGTTAGAGGTTCAAAGGGTTAAAGCAAAAATTCTCGATACAACGAGTACCGAAAGATTAATTAACTTTGGTAAAACCGATTAATTAATCTAAACCAGCATCTCCTATGATTTGATGCATGCACAGTTTACGAGGCAGTCTTAATTTCTCCTTATGCCAACTGACATTTTGAACCGCCAAAATTTATGGCATTAATTAGAAACAAGGAGAATCGACAAATAAAGATTGGGTTTTTATTGCTAAATTTATTTTTAAGCTTGAATTGACTGATCTGTTCTTAAAAAGTACCGAGTTTTCGAATATATAGAGTTGTATTCGTTATAACAAATTCATTTCTATATTACGCAGAGCACACTTTCTCAGCGAGCTAACTTCTGTATGTATACATATTTTTATCGCAGAAGAGCTAAAGCAGGATCTCCCGTCATGGCCTTGCGAAAAACATCTAAAGCCAGCGTTGAGGTTTCAAGACAAGGTTCAGACAACGTCACTGATACTTCACCTCGAAGTGTCGACTCTGTCCCGAACTGGTCATTCGTTTCTGATGTTCTGCAGGCCGAATTAGTGGATTATTCCGATGATTCCAGCGACAATGAAAAATATGACATAACCACCAAATATAAGATCGTCATTCAATCGGGAATGCATAAAGTAGCGACCAGGCCACGACTGCTCCCCTATTATGATATGGTCTGATGGGCATTAGACCATGTGAACATACCAACCAGAACCATCATGAATGAGTAGAAGGTCACCATCGGGACTTTCAGACCTGAACATCTGCAAGCTATGTACAAGTTGCCCACAACGTCCGACCTTACATATGATGTTGAATTCTTGGAAGAGTTCAAACAGAAGAAATGTGTGCAGTATGACAAGACTATGTCTAGCCTAATAAAAGATTGGGTTTCGCACCCTGCGAAGTTTGGGGCAGACAGTAATGGTATATATTCAATAGCTTCCTTGGAACCACAGTTCAAGTATGTAGCTATGATGACATGCAGATTATACAGGAGAGAGGATACCTCACATTTCTTTCTTTAATGGCTGCCTCTAATACATCGAGTCACCAAAGGTTGTTCCTTCGACTGGGCGAAAATGCTGTCTGATAGCTTGACCAGTCGAGTTACAGAGTATCGGGCGCAGAAAGAGAGCGGAAATATTTCTTCATTTTTTATGTCTGCATACATTATGGACACTGTATGCTTTCTAACACCATTTCCCTTAATGAGTTGGAGTTGGACTCCAGTAGAGGTCGAGCCCATCCATGCCTATCATTCGAAATTGTGGGAAAACAAAGCGGCAGATTTCGTATATGAAATCTTCAACTGGGTGATGGTACCTCTACATGTCACTATTTTCGGTCACCCGCCACCTAGGATCTCGGACAGTATAGTGATGAATTTGAGCAGTATAGCTGACTGGTATGTAGAAGCCGAATTCTCATATCTCAGAGTTTTCGGGGCAACAATTCCCCTGCATGCATTACCATTATTTATCCCCGACAAGATGGCTTGTCGCGAAGTTTCTAGACAAACAGTAATTGGTGGCATAAGCAAGGAGCTTAAGGGATACTCAAAGAAGGTATGGCCACCTTTTCCTGTTCATTTAAATTCATATTCTTTTTTAGATTTCGGGCATGCTAAAGCTGAGGCAGCAGCCCTGGAAGACCTAAAATTGGTCCTTATTGAATTCAAGAAGCACGATCCGCAAAGGGTCGTGAGCAATCATTTGGCCAGTTGCGGACTCAAGAGATTTGAACACGAAAATTCACCCTCGGATGACATTTTCCGAGGCGCAAGATCTTATGCTGAGATTTTAGCTTGGATACAAACCTTGGCACCTGAAGAGAGGGCCGATGTTCTGAAATTCCAATAACATCGATGCAGTTGTCTTCCCATAGTATTATGGGGTGAGAATCCGAGTACAACGGAGGTGAAACAAAAAGATGTCGAAGTCTCCAAGGATGCGACTCCTGGTCAAGAAAAACACCAGGACGGGGGAGAGAAAACTTAGAGTCCGAAAGTAGAGATAAAGACTCCCGACCCGCCGAAGAAGCAGACTCTGGTTACTACTCTAGTACAATAAGCAAAGAAAATCGGAGATCCTATCGCATCAGTTACTCCCTTGCAGTCAACTCAAGGAAATATTGATGCAGGGTGGATCTTAAATGAAGAATTGAGGCCTATAAGGGTGGAAGAGCTCCCTCCAAATGAGTTCTTTTTCAATAAGAAGAGAAAGGTAGTGGTAAAGAGAGAATTTTATCAGAAAGGGGAATCGACAGTCAAGAAATACAAAGTTATGACTGATGGGAAGGACAAGAAGAATGAACAGTTCGCAAAGGAAATAGCTGGGACATTAGGGGCATATGCCATAGTGAACCAATTTTCAGTCGGGGTTTTGAAAAACCAGCTGAAACGAAAAAATCCCCTCATCAAGACCCTAGAAGCCAGACTAGCCACAGCAGCGAAGGCTGCCAAAGACCAGGCGAGTGTAGGAATAGAGCAAGCAAGGTTGGCCGATAAAAGTGAGATAGAGTTGCTCAAGACTAAGCTCGAACAAGCATAGCTAGTGGTTCAAAATGGTCAGATGCAAGCGGGCCAGAAAAAAGATTTGATTGAACAGCTACAGGCTAGAGTGGAAATCGCCGAAAGTAAAGTGATAAATATCGGGATGTTTCAGTCCTAGGCGATGGAGATTCGGAGTAGAGTCTCTGCGGCCCAACAAAATTTACTCGCCAAGGTAGAGGTGATTGGGGACAATTGTTTGCTTGTTAATCAAGTTTTGGAGAATTTATCTACTAGAGAAAGAGAAGCTGGAGCAGCACGGGTCGCCTTTCAAGAGGCTGTGATAGCTACAAACAACAGGGATTCGGGAAGTACTCCCAGGTTTACCATTTCAGAACAGACCAGAGGAAACATTCTATTAAAAGAATGGGAACACAACATCTCAGAAGGTAAGCTGCAAGCCAAGAGGGTAACGAAATCCTTAGAAGAGGCTTTTAGTTCTATAGATGGTAATCTACTAGGCATTGATAGCGGAGGTAATGCGGAGGCATTGATTCAAATGAATATGGAAAAAATCTCACTTGATTTAAATGAAAAAGAGAAAAGAGATTCAGTTGAGATATCACAAGTGACTATGGCAGACATAGTCCAAATAGATAAATGTATGATTAAACCAAGTGCGCAATTATGCGCTATCGACATCATAGACAGACAGATGGAAGACAGGCTGTCGCAATTAGCCCGAGATTGTTACTCTTTTGAAGCCAATTGTCAAGAAAAACCGTCAAGGCTAATATCTCGGTTGGTTGAAAGATGTGTCACCTGTACTGAGCACATGTGAGGACAAGCTTATGGCACCAAATAAAGACAGAGAAGAAGAAATGGAGCGATTGCTCTCTTCCCTATCATAACTGAAAATTTTGCAACGATTGAGATTCCATCTTATTGTAAAACTCTATAAATATACCATAGAAAGAAAGAAAAAAGGGCTGGACCTTTTTGTGTCGATTGTAACAGAGGTTTTACATTTTGAGAGTTAATATAAAGCAAATCCAAAGATTCTCAATTCCGTCACGACTGTGTTATGAGTTTGTTTTCTTGTATCTCATATTTCATTTCATTTCATATTCGTATCTGATGAATGCTTCGCTATAATTTAGTGCAACATCTACTATAGTGAATGAATTTTGGTTTTCTATATTGTTTACTGTTTTTCCTCTGTACCAGCTATCATCAGGTATAAGACCAGTCAACACTTTCAGAATTCTATATATATTTTATGCTTCATCGAGTTATTTATTCACATTCTTCTTCTTCTATTTATACGTGAGATTCTCCATTGATAGGATCCTTACTAGATAGACAACGAAATGTTTTCTCCCACCTCATACATTTTTATTAAAATATAACCCAGTTACGGGAAAGAGCCTTTGATTTGCACCCTGTTTTTATTCCTGAAACCGTAAACTCTCTTTTATAGGACCGAATTGAGATAGCACTTAAATTCCCCCAAAAGTTTTCTTATTTTACTGTTCCTCCATGACTGTCCCTGTACCAACACAACCCAATTTCGAACCCATATTATCAAATAAAACACACATTGCCTTAAACCTTTTCGATACTATTCTTAAAACAGCCACTACCCGGGTTGAACTCGAACGTTCATGGGCAGCGATTGAACAAGATATAAACATCCAGGAACAGTTGGAAGCTAGACAATGTCAACACAGAAATCATCCCTAGTTTCCCTTGCCGAAGGTTGATGTTTCTCTCTTCTCTACCCTTTAATCACTTTCGGATGCCTAGACACTGTACTTCTAAGCCTTAAGTACAGACTCTGGAACAACACTCCCTATTTAGATATGGATGTGTTCTTGCTTCTTCCAGTAAGTAAGGGAAAGAACGTTGCAAAGTTGCTATAGACATCCACTTGGCCTGCGTAGGTGTATGTCCCTTGTGGACCGTAAGATATGAAGTGTAGTGTTGTTGGTGAGTGTTCTGAGTCTTGGATTCCATAATTGATCTAGGTGGATATCGGTGGCCACACACCTATTCCAATTGGCTCCTCTTGACAATTTTTAGTTCTACACGTTCTTTTGTAATTCTTTGTAATTGTGGGATCTATAGTTTTGGGGTTGTATGAATCCCTACACATATTCCAGGAGGAGACTAGTGGTCCCACCTAATCCAACTGGCTTATTTTGGATGTTTTCATGTCAACACATCTTTCTGTACTTCCAGGGTCATTTTGCGGCCCTAAACATTGTTATCTGGCTTTTGACAGTCAAATTATAGATGAAGCCAGAGTTTGACAACATAATGGGTATTTCTCAAAAAGACCTTTCCAACGGGCTATCACGCGCCTAAAACGAAGGTCGTATGAAAAAGCTACAACCCCAAGAAGTTGAGCTACCAACTTACCCATAGGGGCCCACATGACTTTTGGCATTTCACCTCTAGAGTTAGGTTTTTGGATGTCTATGGTTTTGGAATTAATGAGTAATATTAAAAAGGCCTCTAGAGCCTCATTGTAATCATTCTTCTTAGACAGATGCACATAGTAGCCACATCTCTTCTCAGAGATAGCTACCACCATTCGAGTAAGTTGTTTCAATTCTACAATTTTACAGTCTCAGCCTATTTCATTTATTCAATAGAAGATATTGTTCACTAGATATATGTGTTGTTATCCATATCTCTTTGTTTATTCTATTCAGTGTGTTAATCAGTTTGTTCCGCTCCTAAATTTGGATCAGTGGTATCAGAGTGGTCTTCTCATCATTTATTTTTCTTTGTGCATGTCCCTGACAAGATCTGGGTACAAGAAGTTGGGACTCAAACCAATCAAGCCTTTGCAAGATCGGTCTCGCCGAGCCTGACAACAACCCATGGGCAATGAAAAGAAATATGATGGAGTAGGAGATCCTTTTAAAATGTTTCTCGAGGAATCCCTTGTGCAACAAAGGAACGAAATGATGGACAATTTTGCACAGATCCTTCAGTGGATTCCCATAGGAGAATCATCTTCATCAAGCGGCCATGCAACCCCCTTCAAGGTACAGGTAAATTTTGATATTCCATTATTTGAAGGACTGATATATGCAGATGTTGTAGATAAATGGTTGAATCTGCTTGAAGGGTATTTTTCGGTCCACACTTTTTCCAATAGGGACAAGATTACTTTTTCACTCCTCAAGGCCATCCCCCATGTTAAGGACTGGTGGGATACTTACTTTGAGAAAAGGGCCATAGAGGAATCTATAATATTTGTAGTTTCCCCTACATGGGATTCCTTCCGAGATGCCATTAAAGAACAATACTACCTTTTTGGAAGCTATGAGGACCAATACACAAGATGGACCACCCTGCATCATGAAAGGGACCAGATAGTACCATATTTCACCAATATTTTCCATACCCTGCGCACCAAATTGGGTATCAAATACTCCGAGCGACATCTGGTGCTGAAATACCATGGTTGTTTGCATAGATACATTCAAACATTAATGGAGTTTTTGGACATCGCCTCATTGGGTACAACTTATAGATATGATGTCAAGATCAAGTAGAAATTTAAGAAGAAGAGGCGAGAGTTTGGATTTACAAACTCCTCACAGTTGACGCAGGGCAAAGGCTTCCCCAACCCACACAACAAGGGATAGAGAAAAGATGGCCACTCTCAGGACAACCAGTCCAAGCCGCAACACAAGAAGGGCAATGAGAAGACGAAGAAGGAAAAATGAAAATGGTGTGAATACCATAAGATCCTTTGTCACAACACCGAAGAATGTCGCTCCAAGCAGTCACTCGTGGTCAAGCTGAAGGCTTCTGATTCAGAGGTCGATTCTGACTATGAATCAAATCCAGAAGGAGGGAAGTGTATTATCGATGTTGAACCCAGTGCCACTATCACTACCACCAAATTCCAACCAAGTGAACCAAAAGAACAAGAGGAAGGGGAACGCCTCTATTACTCACAGATTTGGGTAAAGGGGACTCTGCTTCATTTAATTTTCAATAGCACCAGTGAGAAGAACCTAATCTCAGTAGGAGTCATCAAGCAGCTGGACCTGCCGATGACATCGCACCCGCAGCTCCTACACTAAGGAAAGTGGCTCACCCAGGGCCAAATTCAATAGAAGTTTCCTCACGTTATGGGGGAACTCAATGTAATGGAGACCATTGCTTCCTAAGGGGGGAGGACTGATCCAGGTGGATATTGGTGGCCACCCACCTATTCCAACGGGCTCCTCTTGACAGTTTTTAGTTCAACACATTCTTCTATACTTCTTTTTAATTGTGGGTTATGCACTTCTGGGGATGTTTGAATCCCTACAAATATTCTAGGAGGAAACTGGTGGCCTCCCACCTAATCCAACTAGCTTATTTTGGATGTTTTCATGTCAGCACATCTTTATGTACTTCCAGGGCTGTTTTAGGGCACTAAACAATGTTGTTTTTTCTTTCCACGGTCAAACTGCAGACAAATTGAGATTTTGATGGTGTAATTTGTAGTTATAAAAAATACATTTCCAACGGGCTATCACGGGCCTAAAATGGAGGTCGTATGCAAAATTTATGACCCCGGGAAGTTGAGGTACCAAATTAACGATCGGGGCCCACATGACTTTTGGTGTTTCACCTACTAGGGTTAGGTTTTTGGATGTCTAGGTTTTAGGCATTCATGAGTAATATTAAAAAGGCCTATGGAGCCTCATGTTAATCATTCTTCTCAGAGGAATGCGGGTAGCAGCCACATCTCTTCTAAGAGATAGCTACCACTATTCAAGCAAGTTGTTTCAGTTCTGCAGTTTTATAGTTTCAACCTATTTCATTTATTCAATAGAAGATGTTGTTCACTGGATATCTGTGTTGTTCTCCATATCTCTGTGTTTATTGTATTCAGTATTTTAATCAATTTGTTCCTCTCCTAAGTCCGGATCAAGAATGGTGTTTGCGAGCAAAGGAGACTTAAAATCAGGGATATTTTCCACCTAATGATGGACATAAAAAATTTCATCTAGAAGCGGTGGTTCGAATAGCTTGAGATTGTTGACATTGAGCACATCCTGGATGTTGAGTTGTGGTGGAAAGTCTAGGCGATAAGCATTCTCACCAATTCTTTCAAGAACCATGTATGGATCATAGCGCAATGGATGGAGCTTATGATGTTGTCATCTAAAGCGATGATTGTCTAGTAGTAGCCACACTCTATCGCCAAGATGAAATACCAAAGGTGTGTGCCATTTATCATGTCGTTGCTTGGAACGTTCCTGTGTTGCATGTAATTCCTATGCTACTTGTGAATGTCTCTAAGTTCTGTTGTGGATGAAGCTTTGCACTGAGTGTTTCTCATGTTGTTGGCGTACAGACCCTTGGGGTGCGAGAGTGACAGGTAATTATGAGGACACACTTGGCTGAAATCCCAGACATAACACAAAGGGTGAGAAGTCGGTGGAGGATTGGGTCTCCTTGTTATAGTTATGTTGAATTTTGTGCAGATAAGGGTCCCACTGCTCATTTTTAACAAATTAGTTGTGAAGGGAGTGGACTAGAGTATGGTTGACCACCTCTATTTGATCATCATTTTGGGGGTTAAATTTCATGGAAAAATAGAGTTGGCATCCTAGTGAGGACCATAGCATATGCCAAAAGGTACTAAGGAAGTGAGAGTCATGTTCATAAATGATACTACTAGGTAAACCAAAATGGGCTAACACATGATGGAAAAATAGTTCAACAGTCTGCGCCACAATGGTAGTTTTATGATAGGGGATGAATAGAGACATTTTAGAAAAATGACACACTACAACCCAAATAGCATCATTCTTGTGAATAATTGTAGGGATCTCACTCAGAAAGACCATGGAAATGGATTCTCATGGACGAGAAGGAACAGGTAGAGGTTAGTACAGACCATACAGATAATTAGAGGGATTACTTTGTGAACAAAGAAAGTAGGTGTGAATAATATTTTCCACTTTTTTGGACAATGTAGACTAGTATAAATGGCATTGGAGATTGAGAATGGTCTTGGTTGTGCGTAAATTTCCCCCGCAAGAAGAGGTGTGTGCCTCTCTTATGAGGATGAGGCAATCTCTTGTTTATGGCATACAAAGTTGATTGAGTTTGTATAGCCAATGATCACGGAACATGTAGTCCATAAATGGGGTCTGGTTGATGACAGTAGGTTGTAGCAAGTCATGCCAGACTTAACCAAAACATGGATTTATAATGTACATGTCCTTCCATGCATCATACACTGCACAACACAACTCTAAAATTTGCAGAACCTACATTGGGGCCAATGTAACAAGTCTACCATCTTGTTGGAAGTATCCTTCTTATACTTTATAACCAAGATAAATTATTGAAGATACACTTCCCACTTTAAATGATGTTTTTCTTGTATCTTACTCTGTGATTTGATGAATATTAGTGGATGATGGTCTGTATGGAGGATGGTTTCTTTACCCAGAATGTAGTGGCGCCATTATTTGAGTGTTTGCACCAAGCTGTAAAATTCCTTGTCATATGTGATGTAGTTTACTTTAGATTCTATGAGTGTCTCAAAGTGATACATGACCAAGTGACCTCCATGTTTAATTAAAACTCCAATGGAAAATTGTGAGGCATTTGTCTCAATATCAAATGGATGATTGATCTAGGAGGCTCCCAAGGCTCAGAAAATGCTCAAAAATGAAAGTTCTCGGAATTGAGTCAAACCAATTCCATTGCGAACAAATCGTCATGCTTATTCCAACCATATATTTACTTTCTCAAACGGGCTCTGTATGCGAGAGTTATCGCACTTTGATCATATTCTCAAACAACTAAAAAGTTAAAGGTCAACTGGAAAAAAAAGTCAATGCTGACGTCAACATGACATCACCAAAGCTAATTAATGATGTTGATGTGGTAGCACTGCAGTAGTTGATTGGGTGGATGACAGATCCAATCAGAATTGGACATGTGGCATGCGATTTGGTCAAATGTGGTGGTGCCACGTGGCCCAGCCATGGGCAGCCACGCGGCCCAGGCATGGGTAGCCACGTGGCACCCAGTCAGTAGTCAAATGGAAAGTTACAAAAATAAGTTTAGGGTCCATGGGTTTTGAACCCACGACCACCACTAGCCCAAACGCCTTCAGAAATGGTACAACACCAACCGTCCACATTGTTTCTTGTTATGTAACACCACATTAAATATATTTAAAGTGCATATATGTAGGGTTTGGCGCGGGAGGGGGTTGGGGCTAAGCCCCAGCCCATGGTCTATCATCCTAACCTATGACCGAGGGTGAGGAATTTCCACTAAAACCACCAGTGCACATTAAGCCACAGCTTCGAGTATTTTTCCACAAGACCGGGAGCTTCCACTTGAAAGGTGTGCATGGAGTTTTCCTATTTTAGGCCGAGGTCACCTCATAATGCGCCATATAACCAGGTCTAGCGTGATTTAAGGGGCCAGTGCTTAGCCCTTTGGGCTAGTGCTTGGCCATTTATAGTGCATGTGACCAAGTTTTGATGAGCGTGTGCCACATTTTGGGGGCTTACGCCCAAATTTATGTAAAAAAATGGGTTTTTACTATAGTTTTTGGCAATTTTAATTGATTTTTGCCTGATATAATGACTAGAATTTGTTTTTTTCAGGATATCTTGGCCATTTAGAGGGGGATTTGATACCAAAAAGAGGCCAGATCTTCAGGGGAAGTTGGGCTTCCTCGTTTGAGCATGAAAAATATAAAAAACCAGGATTTTTGAAGCTTGAAAAAGACTTTTTGATGCAGGGATTTGAAGGAGCAGTTTGTAATTTTTGGCCTGATGCCATGTTTTGAGAGGCATTTTTCTCATGTTGTTGAGAGGAGTTTGATGATGCATGTATGAATCTGAGCAATGAGGTCTTACAAAGAATATCTGAGGCATGTTATGTAACAACAAAGAGCCATTGTAAGAGAGCTTGAGCATTCTAAAGAGCAATAAAGAGGTCCTCCACTTGGAAGCGGGCCCGGAGATGTAGCCAAAGATTGGTGAACTCTGTTAACAAGTTCTTGTCTCTATTTCTCTTTCTGTTTTGTTGTTCTCTTGTCTTAATTTGCAACATGTTTATTAATGGCTGATCTCTTTAATCATTAATGAGCATCAAGTAAAAGTCACATTTGATATTCCGGAATAAGTTAATGAGTTTATGTATTTCACATTCTTATCGATCCGATGCATAAAATACAATAAACTAAACTTGCAATTTATCAGTAATACCTTCATTTTTCAATCAAGTTTATGGTATCAGAGCATTTGGTTTTGAAGGTTTGACAGGAATTGCAAGCATTGGATGCTCACAAGAGAAAAACTAAAGCAAGGAGAAGGCCAACTTGAGGCTCTTAATACAAAGATTCAAAGGAGACCTTATAAACAAGAGATGTCCTCACCAAGAAAACTAGGTCCTTTTGCATCTGAGGATGATTGCTTTGAGTCATTTCAATCGATGAAATCCATGGTAGAGGAACTTTATCAGGAAAGAGGACTATGAAGAAATCCAAAAGTTGAAGAAGGTGAATCTTCAGTAAGAGAAGAAGGAGGAATTGGAGGTGGTGGACCTTCGAAACCTTCTTCTCTTTCATCCTCATCATCTACAAGTGAAGCAAGTGTACATCCCTCCAAGGATAAGAAACCTAAGAAAACTCATCATTCTTTTGATATGATTTTAATAAAGTTATATGTAAAGTTTCAATTAGCCACTTATGATGGTGAATTAAATACATAAAAGCTAGATAATTGGGTGAAACACTTAGAAGTGTATTGCAGGATACAAAGGATTGTTGATGATGAAACAAAGATCCAACTTGCAAGTCTCAAATTGGGAGGCACAACTCTCATATGGTGGGAAATCAAAACTTTGGATGATCTCAATAAAAATGGTAAAACAATCTCTTCTTGGAATGATTTTATCACTGCTTTGAAGAAACAATTCTATCCATTAGCATACATGCAACATGAAATGATGAATTGGAAAAGTTTAAGGCAAGTTAAAGGTCAAAGTGTACAAGAATATACTCAAATATTTCATAAGAAAGCATTAAATTTGGGTATTCCTTTGTATACACAAGAGACACTCCTAAAGTATATTGGTGGTTTACATTCTTATCTCAAGCACACTATTCTTATGCTAAATCCTTCTAACTTTGATGAAGTATGTGTACAAGCCATTCACATTGAATCAAGTAAAGGGAATGTTGGTGATAGTGTTTCTACAGATACTTGGCAAAGAAAGGATGCAGTGAAAAGGAAAGAGAAAGAGAAGAAGACAACCACAACAAGAAAGGAGAAACCTACTTGCAAGCATTGCAAGAAAGTAGGTCATGATGAAGATCATTGTTGGGTCTTACATCCAGACTTGAAGCCAAAGAAGTATGCCAGCCACAGAAGGAATAATTCCACAACCGCGACAGTTCAAGTGGATCTTGGATCAGATTCCGCTGATGAGACACAAGTTGTAGCTATGGGAATCCGAGGTATAAATTATGTTGCAAGTACTAGTTCTTCTACATCAGTTGATGTAAATGATGAGTGTAAAAGGAGTGAACTTTTCCACATAAGGGTCATAACAAATAATGTTAAAGTTGATACTCTTGTAGACAGTGGATCACAAGCCAATCTAATCAGTGAAGATGTTGTAAATAACTTGGGACATGAAACAAAGCCACATTTTAAACCATATGCATTGGGGTGGATATGTGATGATAATAATTTGCAAGTAACCAAGCAATGTAAAATCAAGTTTGCAATCACTTATAATTATGTTGATGAAGTAGATCTTGATATAGTGCCACTGGACATATGTGGAATTGTTCTGGGAATCCCATACCTTTATGATAGGAAAGCTATATTCTACAGGGAGGAGAATAAATATTGCTTCAAGAAAGATGGGAAAGAGTACATTGTTCATGCTCATCGCATGAAAACTGACATGTCTTTTGCAGCTACAGGGCAGTTAAAAAGAATGGTAAATGCAAGCAAAATCTTAACACTTATGTCTGTAACAAAACAAGAAATTAGTGATGCTAAACATGAGATGGTTCAATATGATTCTAATAGTCATCAAATGTCACCGGAGGTACAGCATGAGGTTCAACTGCATAATTTGATTATTGTTCCTATTCAAAAGGGGAAGCATGTTGTTTCATTCTCATTAGCATGTCTAGTATTGTTGATTAGTTTGCTCCTATTAAGTGGTCTATGGTTGCTAACTGCGACGAAGAATGTAGATGATTGTGCAATTGATGGGATGATTACTTTAGTAAACAATGCTATCTTAGTTTTCATGTTTGTTGTGATTAGTCAGGTGATCATTGTCCCAGAAGAGAGGATGAATGATACATGACAAGTGGGGAGGAAGTACCCTCAATTCTCACCTGAGTAAAAGAAGACTTTTGGTGGTCCAAAAGCTTCCAAAGTGGGGAGGAATGATCCAGGAGGCTCCCAAGGCTCAAAAAATGCTAAAAAATGAAAGTTCTCGTAATTGAGTGAAACCAATTCCATTGTGACCGGCTTGTCGCGCAGATTTCGACCATATATTTACTTTCTCAAACGGGCTCTGTATGCGAGAGTTATCGCACTATGATCAGATTCTCAAACAGTTAAAAAGTCAAAGGTCAACTGGGAAAAAGTCAATGCTGACATCAGCATGACATCACCAAAGATAATTAATGATGCTTAAGTGGCAGAGACATGTGACAACACTACAGCAGTTGACTAGGTAGATGATAGATCCAATCAGAATTGGACACATGGCATGTGATTTGGGAAAATGTGGTAGTGCCACGTGGCCCAGGCATGGGCAACCACATGGCACCCAGTCAACATTCGAATGGAAAGTTCCAAAAATAAGTTTGGGGTCCATGGGTTTTGAACCCACGACCAACACAAGCCCAAGCGCCTTCAAAAATGGTACAACACCATCGCGCCCACATTGTTTCTTGTTATGTAACACCACATTAAATATATTTAAAGCGCATATATGTAAGGTTTGGCATGGGAGGAGGTTGGGGCTAAGCCCTAGCCCATGGTATATCATCCTAACCTACGATCGGGGGCTCAGACTTTCCACTACAACCACCAACGCACATTAAGCCATGGCTCCAAGTATTTTTCCACAAGATCGGGACCTTCCACTTGAAAGGTGCGCGGGGAGTTTTCCTATTTTAGGCCGAGGTCACCTCATAATGCGCCATATAACCAGGGCTAGCATGATTTAAGGGGCCAACACTTAGTCCTTTGGGCTAGAACCTTGCTATTTATATTGCATGTGACCAAGTTTTGATGAGCACGTGCCACATTTTGTGGGCTTACGCCCAAATTTATGTAAAAAATGGGTTTTTACTATAGTTTTTGGCAATTTTAATTGATTTTTGCCTGAAATGTAAATTCTAACCTTGTACAATATCTACTGCAAACTGATATTCAGAAAAGAACAAAAAATATACAATGGAAAATACAAACATTACACAGAGATTTTTCACCTGGAAACCCA
>JZKD02S2299772.1:236167-251374 GCA_000966675.3 Picea glauca
CCGGAAATAGAAAACCATCGGCAAAAAACCATGTGCCGAAAAACCACCTAATATCACGTGGTCCCGGAAATATGTCGTCCCGGAAATATGTCGGCCCGGCGAAAATATGTCGGCCGAAAACCGGCGAAAATATGTCGGCCCAAAAAAAAAATTTCGGGGGTGCTGCCCCTGAACCCCCGCGCGGGGGGCTCCGCCCCCCTGCACCCCCCGAGGGGGGGCCTAGCGGCCCCCCCTCTTACCCCCCTACGCGCCCGGCGCAGGCTCTCAGACACTACTACTCGTACAAAGAATATAACACATACCCAACATGAAATAATGACCGTAATTGGTTGTTTTGAGGATATCTTGGCCATTTGGAGGGGGATTTGATCCGAGAAAGAGGCCATATCTTCAGGGAAAGTTGGGCTTCCTCAGATGAGCCTGAAAACTATAAAAAGCCAGGATTTTTGAAGCATGAAAAAGACTTTTTGATGTAGGGATTTGAAGGAGCAGTTTGTAATTTTTGGCCTTTTGCCATGTTTTGAGAGGCATTTTTCTCATGTTGTTGAGAAGAGTTTGATGATGCATTTATGAATCTGAGCAATGAGGTCTTGCACAATAGATCTGAGGCATGTTATGTAACAACAAAGAGCCATTGTAAGAGAACTTGAGCATTCTAAAGAGAAATAAAGAGGTCCTCCACTTGGAAGTGGGCCCGGAGACGTAGCCAACAATTGATGAACTTCGTTAACAAGTTCTTGTCTCTATTTCTCTTTCTGTTTTGTTGTTCTCTTTTCTTAATTTGCAACATGTTTATTAATGTTTGATCTCTTTAATCATTAATCAACATCAACTAAAAGTCACATTTGATATTCCGCAATACGTTAATGAGTTTATGTATTTCAAATTCTAATCGATTTGATGCATAAAATACAATAAACTAAACTTGCAATTTATTAGTAATACCTTTATTTTTAGATCAAATTTATGGTATTCGAGCATTTGGTTTTGAAGGTTTGACAGGAATTGAAAGCATTGGATGCTCACCAGAGAAAAACTCAAGCGAGGAGAAGGCCAACTTGAGGCTCTTAATACAAAGATTCAAAGGAGACTGCATAAACAAGAGATGTCTTCACCAAGAAAACTAGGTCCTTTCGCATCTGAGGATGATTTATTTGATTCATTTCAATTGATGAAAGCCATGGTAGAGGAACTTTATCAAGAAAGAGGACTGTGAAGAAATCCAAAAGTTGAAGAAGGTGAATCTTCAGTAAGAGAAGAAGGAGGAATTGGAGGTGGTGGAGCTTCAGAACCTTCTTCTCCTTCATCCTCGTCATGTACAAGTGAATAAAGTGTACATCCCTCCAAGGATAAGCAACCTAAGAAAACTCATGATTCTTCTGATTTGTCTTTATGAAAGTTATATGTAAAGTTTCAACTACCCACTTATGATGGTGAATTAGATACAGAAAAGCTAGATAATTGGGTGAGACAGTTAGAAGTCTATTGCAGGATACAAAGGATTGTTGATGATGAAACAAAGATCCAACTTGCAAGTCTAAAATTGGAAGGCACAACTCTCATATGGTGGGAAAGCAAAACTAAGGATGATCTCAATAAAAATGGTAAAACAATATCTTCCTAGAATGATTTTATCACTGCTTTGAAGAAAAAATTCTATCCATTAGCATACATGCAATAGGAAATGATGAATTGGCAAAGTTTAAGGCAAGTTAAAGGTCAAAGTGTACAAGCATATACTCAAATATTTCGTAAGAAAGCATTAAATTTGGGTATTCCTTTATATACACAAGAGACACTCCTAAAATATATTGGTGGTTTACATTCTTATCTCAAGCACATTATTCTTATGCTAAATCCTTCTAACTTGGATGAAGTATGTGTACAAGCCATTCACATTGAATCAAGTAAAGGGAATGTTGGTGATAGTGTTTCTACAGATACTTGGCAAAGAAAGGATGCAGGGAAAAGGAAAGAGAAAGAGAAGAAGACAACCAGAGAAAGAAAGGAGAAACCTACTTGCAAGCATTGCAAGAAAGTAGGTCATGATGAAGATCGTTGTTGGGTCTTACATCCAGACTTGAAGCCAAAGAAGTGTGCCAACCATGGAAGGAAGAATACCACAGTTGCGACAGTTCAAGCAGATCTTGGATCAGATTCCGGTGATGAGACACATGTTATAGCTATGGGAATCCGAGGTACAAATTATGTTGCAAGTACTAGTTCTTCCACATCAGTTGATGTAAATGATGAGTGTAAAAGGAGTGAAATTTTCCACATAAGGGTCATAACAAATAATGTTAAAGTTGATACTCTTGTAGACAGTGGACCACAAGCCAATCTAATGAGTGAAGAGGTTGTAATTAACTTGGGACTTGAAACAAATCCACATCTTAAACCATATCCATTGGGGTAGATATGTGGTGATAATAATTTGCAAGTAACCAAGTAATGTAAAATCAAGTTTGCAATCACTTCTAATTATGTTGATGAAGTAGAGCTTGATATAGTGCCATTGGACATATGTGGAATTGTACTAGGAAGCCCATACCTTTATGATAGGAAAGCTATATTCTACAGGGAGGAGAATAAATATTTCTTCAAGAAAGATGGGAAAGAGTACATTGTTCGTGCTCATCACATGAAAACTGACAGGTCTTTTGGAGCTACAGGGCAGTTAAAAAGAATGGTAAATGCAAGAAAAAGCTTAACACTTATGTCTGTAACAAAAAAATAAATTAGTGATGCTAAACATGAGATGGTTCTGTATGATTCTAACAGTCATGAAGTGTCATTGGAGGTACAGCATGAGGTTCAGCTGTATAATTTGATTATTGTTCTTGTTCAAAAGGGGAAGCATGTTGTTTCATTCTCATTAGCATGTCTAGTATTGTTGATTAGTTTGTTTCTGCTCAATGGTGTATGGCTGCTAACTGTGACAAAGAATGTAGATGATTGTGCAATTGATGGGATGATTACTTTAGTAAACAATGTTATCTCAGTTTTCATGTTTGTTGTGATTAGTCAGGTGATCATTGTCCCAGATGAGAGGATGAATGATACAAGACAAGTGGGGAGGCAGTAACCTCACTTCTCACATGAGTAAAAGCAGACTTTTGGTGGTCCAAAATCTTCCAAAGTGGGGAGGAATAATCCAGGAGGCTCCCAAGGCTCAGAAAATGCTCAAAATTGAAAGTTCTTGGAATTGAGTGAAACCAATTCCATTGTGATTGGCTCGTCGCATTGATTTCAACCATATATTTAATTTCTCAAATGGGCTCTATATGTGAGAGTTATCACACTCTAATCAGATTCTCAAACAGCTAAAAAATCAAAGGTCAACTAGCAAAATAAGTCAATGTTGACGTAAGCATGACGTCACCAAAGCTAATTAATGATGCCGATGTGGAAGAGACATGTGGCAGCACTGCAGCAGTTGACTGGGCAGAGGACAGATCCAATCAGAATTGGACATGTGGCATGTGCTTTGGGCAAATGTGTTGGTGCCACATGGCCTAGGCATGGGTAGCCACGTGGCACCCAGTCAGTAGTCGAATGGCAAGTTCCAAAAATAAGTTTGGGGTTCATGGGTTTTGAACTCACTCCGTATGCGAGAGTTATATTTACTTTCTCAAATGAGATTTGTATGTGAGAGTTATCGCACTCTTATCAGATTCTCAAACAGCTAAAAAATCAAAGGTCAATTGGAAAAAAATTCAATGCTGACGTCAACATGATGTCACCAAGGCTAATTAATGATGTTGATGTGGAAGAGACATGTGGTAGCACTACAGCAGTTGACTGGGAAGATGACAAATCCAATCAAAATTGGACATGTGGCATGTGATTTGGGAAAATGTGGTGGTGCCACATGGCCCAGGCATGGGTAGCCACGTGGCACCCAGTCAGCAGTCGAATGGCAAGTTCCAAAAATAAGTTTGGGGTCCATGGGTTTTGAACCCACGACCACTGCAAGCCCAATCACCTTCAGAAATGGTACAACACCAATGTGCCCACATTGTTTCTTGTTATGTAACACCACATTAAATATCTTTAAAGCGCATATATGTAAGGTTTGGCACGGGAGGGGTTGGGCTAAGCCCCAGCCTATGTTTTATCATCCTAACCTACGACCAGGGGCGCGGACTTTCCAATACAACCACCAACACACATTAAGCCACAACTCCAAGTATTTTTCCGCAAGACCGGGAGCTTCCACTTGAAAGGCGCCTGGGGAGTTTTCCTATTTTATGCCGAGGTCACCTCATAATGCGCCATATAACCAGGGCTAGCGCAATTTAAGGGGCCAACGCTTAGCCCTTTAGGCTAGCGCTTGGCCATTTATAGTGCATGTGATCAAGTTTTGATGAATGCGCGCCACATTTTGGGGGCTTAAGCCCAAAGTTATGTAAAAAATGGGTTCTTACTATAATTTTTGGCAATTTTAATTGATTTTTCCCTTATATAATGACCAGAATTGGTTTTTTGAGGATATCTTGACCATTTGGAGGGGGATTTGATCCCAGAAAGAGGCCAGATCTTCAGGGGAAGTTGGGATTCCTCATCTGAGCCTGAAAACTATAAAAAAATAGGCTTTTTGAAGCTTGAAAAAGACTTTTTGATGCAGGGATTTGAAGGAGCAGTTTGTAATTTTTGGCCTTTTGCCATGTTTTGAGAGGCATTTTTCTCATGTTGTTGAGAGGAGTTTGATGATGCATGTATGAATCTAAGCAAGGAGGTCTTTCACAATAGATCTAAGGCATGTTATGTAACAAAAAAGATCCATTGTAAGAGAGCTTGAGCATTCTAAAGAGAAATAAAGAGATCCTCCACTTGGAATCGGGCCCAGAGATGTAGCCAACGATTGGTGAACTGCGTTAACAAGTTCTTATCTCTATCTATCTTTCTATTTTGTTGTTCTCTTCTCTTAATTTGTAGCATGTTTATTAATGGATGATCTTTTTAATCATTAATGAGCATCAAGTAAAAGTCACATTTGATATTCGACAATAATTTAATGAGTTTATGTATTTTGCATTCTTATCGATCCGATGCATAAAACACAATAAACTAAACTTGCAATTTATCAGTAATACCTTCATTTTTTTATCAATGATTCATGTACGACAACTGTAGAATAATATTTGAACACAATGTTGTCTTTAATCTCATAAATTGGTGCTCAACCTCGAGAGGCCACACAATTTTTTCTTGATGTGACAGCTAGTGCAGAGGGAGAACCAATTATGAGAAGTGGGAGATGAACTTCCTATAGAAATTGCTGGCCCCCATAAAAAAATTGAGTTCATGTGCATTTGATGGCGTAGGACATTGCCCGAATGCTTACACCTGAGAGGGATCTGGGTGCACACTTTGTGTATTCAATATGAAGCCAAAATATTGGATGGAAGGCTATCCAAAAAATGACTTCTTTTCTTTCACTTGCAACTTATGTTCGCGTAGCAACTCAAGAACTCTATGCACATGTTGTAGATGGTATTGCCAAGAGTTACTGAAGATCAAAATATCATCTAAATAAATGACAACAAACTTACCCAGGTATGGCCTAAATATGTCATTAATTAGACACATGAATGTGGTTGGCCCACTTGTCAGTCCAAATGATATTACCATCCATTCGAAAAGACTAAATTTGGTTTTGAACATTGTCTTCCATGTGTTTGTTTCTTGCATGCGCACTTGATGATACATCGTTTTCAAGTCCATCTTAGTGAATAATCAATCCCCTTGTAGGCGGTCCAACAAATCCTCAATCCAGGGTAGGGCATATCGGTTTTTAACAATGGCTTTATTGAGGGCACGATAGTTAGTCGTAAGGTGCCATTCAAAAGTGTCTTTCTTGGTGATAATAAAGGCAAGGGATGCACATGGTGACGAAGAAGGTTTGATGTGGCCTAACTCCAAAATTTGGCTATTTTGGCAGTGAGTTTCAGAAGCTTCTCGAGGACTAGCGATTCGATATGTAGTGGTGTTGGGAAATGATGTTCCTAGTATGAGTTCAATAGAGTTTTCAATAGAGCATGAAGGGGGTAAGCCTTTGGGTTGCGAGAAGACATCTTTGAATTATTGGAGCAAGGGGACCATGTCCGGGGGTGTCAGTTTAGACAAATTATCGGGATTCATAGGGAAAATGAGGCAAAATGATACACATTTATTGATATTGATATTCTTAATAGTTTCTTTGTCGGTAATTGACGGAGTGGATTCAGGATCCAAGGAGGTGAGAACATAGGTACGCCCTTCAAGTTGAAAATGACATTGGTGAGATTTGGCATGGTATACAACATGTTTGGCCTATTGGTATGGAAGGACAAGTAGAAATCGACACAATCCAAAGGTGAAACATCGCACGTTATAGTATCTCAAAAGGGGCCAATGACGAAAGTGACCGCATAACGCCATGAAACTGTGAGATGAGGGTCTCACTTTTTTACCCAACCTAGTTGGTAGGGGGATGGGTGTGGAGTAGTGGGAAGTTGGAGGCATTGAACTAGGTATTGTGAGACAAGGTTCTTTTGACTTCCATTGTCCATAATGAGGGTGACCAATTCATGTTTAATATGGAAATTATGGGTGAATAGAGGGACAATATATGTGCATGGTTCATTATTACTCATGAATATCAAAGATGGATATACTTCGGTGGGATTATCAAGGGAAACAACTTTTGGATATGTAGGGGAGTTGAGCATAGTGATTTTTTCAAACAAGGTTTCATTGGTGCACAGATTCTTAAGTGCATGACAATCTGCGAAAGAATGTGAGTTGGTCTTGTGGAAATAACACCAGGTCACATTTCTAGCTGAGGCAGGGGAGGTCTAAGGACTAGTGGTTGGGGAATGAAGAAAATTACCATTAGTGGAGGGTCCAACATGGGGTTGGGGGGAGCGTATTCGAGGAACCACCTTATGTTCCATGGTCAAGGTGTGAAGAAACACCTTGTCCAAGGAAGGGTTGTCGAACGGATCTACTTCATGACATATACTTAACAATAAACCAAAATTAAACTTGACAATCAAAATCCCTTTGTGAACTATGATGTGTAGCTGGATGTTCAGTTTGTAGAAGATATTGATGTATCCCTGGATGGATTGATTGGCTAGTTGTTAGAACTGCAACCATTTGGCGAGGAGGTTCTGGAGATAACCCGGTGGATAGATGACCTCTCCAAGAGCCTGGCATAATCCATCCCACGTTATGATGTTTGTGTACGCTGGGTCGACCAGGTTGCCTATGTCAATGACTAAGGAACAATTCTTCAGTTGAGTATCCCACCATGTCTGTGCAATACCTTCAAGTTGTAGACTGGTGATCTAGAGTTTCATGTCGTCGGTCATCTCAGGGCATGTGCAGAAGTATGTGGAAAGGTTGTGCAACCACGAGTCGACGGTCTCACCATTCATTTGTCCTAAGAACTTGGGAAATTGGAGGCGTGTATCGAGCTCCATGTGTGTCGAGGCTCAAATCTCATGAAAGAAAAGGAGCTCATGGAGAGCCATAGCTAATTCTTGAATTGGAGCTACGAAATTATAGGAGGAATCCTCTGTGGATGGATCCTTGTATGGAAGAATAATTTTCATTCACCATAGATGTCTATCTGAAACTGGATGTTGCGTTGAGAGTTCCTTGGAGTCTGGACGCATTGAGAAAGAACCTGATGCCTTAAAGAGGGTGTGTGGAGTAAGCACGCTGAAAGCCCAAAAGAGGGTGCACTGGATGTCCTAAGAAGGATTGAAAATTCTGAGAAAAAAAAATGGTGGATGGCCTCTCATCTAAATACTGTGGTTGAGAAAAAGTTGGCTTGGATCCAGGTTTTTATACCAATTGATTTGCAAATCTATATGCAACAATTAAGAAATGCAACCAATAAACTAGATTAACATTAAAAAATAAAACATTGCATAGTAAAAGGATTCATAGAACAGATGAGAAAAACATTGGGAATGAGAAGTCAAAATGACCATCAACTGTTTTCATCAAGGAAGATGCCTTTTTAGCAACCTGGGCGATTTTTTGTTTTGTAGAAACAACACATAAGTTGTTACTTTATTTATGAGTGCTCTGCACAATGATATTGGCAAGCATTGTTTACAATGCTACTGACTGAACTGACCTTCTAACAAAAAATATGGAATTCCCTCTTACATTGGACTGACAAGGGTTGTTTATTAGTAAATTTACTGATAAAACTGACATGCTATCTAATTATTAGAAGTCTCCCTCCTCAACTTGACTAGTGAGGGAAGTTTACAATAGAAATTAGTCATGTTGAATGATGAGGGAAGGTGGGCGCCCTCCCTAGTATCCCACTATTCAAAGGATCATGCTTCGTGTTGGTGTTTTCCCTACGACCATGCCAACATATATGAGTATTTCAAACTACTCAAGTCCTCAATGAATTGAATTTGAAGTACTTAGAATAATTTGTAATCCAATAAGTTATAAGGCTATTCAAACTCACTTAAGTGAGAAACTAAGTAATGCAAAAAAGAAAGAATGAAAAACTTCTTATAACCATGAATTACATTTTTAAATTCATACATAAGAAAATACAAGGTTACCTTCATAATCATAAACATGAATTCAAGAAGAGATGGATTTCCTATCTTTTAAATAGAAAGGTCCAAGAAATTGGTTGATTGTGAGAAATTTTCCACCCAATCATAGGCATCCATTATAGATGCCACCCTTAAGCCAAACTACAAGGCCACCAGGGAAAAATATATCGGTCAAGGACTCTCAATTCACTCACCCAATCCAACTTCTCTCAAGCTTAGAAATTTTGTTTACCACATAATACTCTAGGGAACCATCCAACCAGAACAACCTTAGTACTCTCTTCCACTGCCCCACACACCACAAGGAATATACTTCCCTTCTCTTCTCAATAATCTCTCATGAACCTTCTTCCCTCTAGTACTCTTCATTGTGTGCAAAAATAGTCTAATTTAATGTCTACCTTTAGGAATAACATAGAAGAGTTATACCTCATCTCTTGCTCACTCAATGAATAATAAACTATGGGGAAATGGATGGTTTCCTTAATAACCTAGCCTCTATGCTCATCTGCAACCTTGCATCTCTCTTTTCTCAAATCCACCATCTTCTCTTAAACAACTCTATTTGGTCTTCTATGGGTTTGAATCTCAATCTCTCACTTGAGAATGTGACTCCATAACTTTAGAGGTGTATCAACATGAGAGAATGGTTAGAATTATGAGAGTGATGGTAAAAATGGGTTTAAATGAGAATTCCATGGGTTGTAAGAATGAATGAGTTGGAATTAAAATGGTGATATTTTTTTAGCCAATTTGAATTAGCATGGAATATAGTACACATGAATAGAGGAGGTTCAAATTCCTATAAATATGGAGTCTCTTACACTCATGATTTTTGTACGCAACCCCCGTGCCTTCATAACTATGGAATATCCACCAACCACTTCATGTGTTTAATTATGTGAAAATTTAGCAAACAAATTGTGAAATTTTGTGCAATCTATGGGGGTGATAATCCCCCCCTCCATGTGGAAAATTGTCCAAGTAGTTTGGTTTGTCTAGATAACATTTGAAAAAATGATTTTTGTGCATATTCAAAGTGGAGACAAAGTAGTTGCTTAAAAAATGAAAAGCGATGAACAATTCTACCTATTTCAAGGCCTTACCTAAATGTGAGGTGGTGCTTGTAGAAAATACATATATTCTTGGGATTCAAACTAGTGGGATCAATATGCATTATGGATTCTCATTTCTCACTATGTCTTTCTTTTATAAATTGTAGAGTTTGTATGTTTTGAACTATTAATTGTACCCTACAAAGATGCATTTTTTTAGATTATGCTTATGACACATGTGCATTTTGAGATGATTTCCCTATGGTTCTCTTCTACTCATGCATATTCAAGTGTGATTTCTTTCATGTCTTCAATGGATTCTATTAAGTTGGTTCTATAGTATAGATAACTTCAACATAGAAGTTGTTTGAAAGATTTTTTCCTTTAAACATGCCCCTTGTCATATTCACATTGGCTATATTTTCTTGTTCACAATTTGATGTATTATGGAATATACAAGGAAGTATCCTTCTTGCAAATATTGATAGCTTTGTAATAAATGTATATGTCATTAAAGATTATATGTCCTCCCCATTTTTGGTTACGAGAACCTTATTTGTCTTCCCACTTTTACTCTTAACCATGGAAGTCCTTAACTATTTCAAGAACATTTGACTTGTACTTAAGAAAGTACACCCAACATTTTCCTGAAATGTTATCAATAAATGTCATAAGCATTTGTACTAAAAAATGTGTATTTTTCATGGATATAGAGGTCAATTTGCACCAATTCTATTTGCATACTTACTCTCCATTATTTTTCAAATTTATCCCTATGTTGCATGCCAAACATCAAATTAAAAAACCATACATCAATCAAATCATAATAGGATCTCCCTTCTTTCTCATAAATATTATATTGATACATCAATAAAATCATATTATTCTTTAACATTTTTATAGATATTCTTCAAGAAACCTAAATTTGTGGGTGCAGTCCACTCTTGGGTGTGTAGGTGCCCTCAACCCTCTTTTTCAATTTTTTTTTATATGATGTTTCCTATAAACTTTCATTGACGAGCATCCACCACCTACCAAGAGGTGGGACATTATTTACACTATCATACAACCACTTAACCTGAATTAATGGTCATGATGAATCAACCAATGAAAAATCCCCCTTGGGGGAGTGTGCTAGCAATTATTGAGGAATCAAACCCTAATAGAGGTTGTAATAGTGCCTAATTTTAATTGAACCAGCTCAACTCTTTGATGAATATAATTTTCTTCTAGTTCCACCATTTTGGGTTTCATTTGTGCCAATTTTTTAAATTTCATCAACTTTTGCAATGATAGTGAATTTATTTTCTACTTTAGAAAATCCACATCTTCCCTTAATGAATAACGTAGAACAATTAACTCTATATTTTCCATTATTCATCACAATAATGTCTTCTTATTCATGCAATTGAGCTTCAATACTTTGAATCTTGAGCCTTAGGATTACATAGGTGTCAATAATATATATATTTTTTTATGTCCCATAATACATTGATCATGATGTGATGGAAGGGTCTACATACAAATTCATCCACATCCTCAAATCAATGCACAAATTGAACTGAGCAAGTGGTCTTTATTATTCCATTTTATTATGCTTCATTTTTTACAATGATCTCATGTAAAAACCTCCATGCTAATACATTATTTTCAATTAACTCATATACCTACTAAATATATTGGTTGTCTAAATTGAATGCTCATAAAAATCTTCTTAGAATTCCTTGTCGTAAATTTTGTATGCCCTATGAGGCGACAGGGGCGGGGGGGTCCATTTATGATCCTCATGGACTTGAGAAAATCACTTTCTCTTGGGTTTTGGGAGATCCCACCAACAACCAATATGATTTCCTTACACTCTTCATGGGTATAATATTAGCTAAACTAGAGTATATCAAATCTTTGGTCCTTTTGGGAGATTCTAATTTATGAAGTTGTCATTAAAACTATCAAGGAATACCACAACATCTCGAAAAAGAAAAAATAATCATCATATTTGTGAAAATTTCAAGAGCTAGAATGTTTCGATGAAGTCATATTTTATCATATCCTAAGGGATGACAATAAAAGAGAACATGAATTGGAAAACCAAGGCTCTCTCCTTTGATTAGGAAAATTATGTTCAAGCTCCAAAGAAACCTTGAATTACCCTACATAATTTGTGTTCTTCTAGATACAAACTCTTGCATTATGACACTAATCGAACTATATGAACATGGGCTATGTATCAAACCCTTTGATTATTGGAATCAATTATCAACCATGTCCTTTCAATCCTTTCCCAACCACGTGTCCCTTTGTCCTCTCCACATTTAAATCAAATGTACACATTTATCTCTCATATATTCGAGTTCCCTTTAGTGCATTTTCCAGACCCTTCCCACATTTATTCCTCATCCCTTATCATAATTGATTGGTACTGGATATTCTATCCCTGTGTGGATATGCGACATCACAACATGTTATATTGGGTGACACTGAATCGATCCTTTGCATTGATTTCTTGGCCCTGGATCTTGTTCGGGTGTTTCGTGGTGGTGGTAAGCATCGGATTTTTGCGCTTCTTACTATAGGTTTCAGGATTTCTCATCCTTTGTTACCTATTCTCTCCATGGGAGGAAACTTCTCCTTTCAATGCTCTCTCTACAAAGCTTTGTGTTCTAAGGTTTTGTCTTCAACACCATTCACCACTTTGATAAATAACTCTGCGTTTTTTCTCCTTGGACTCAGGGTATGTAGTAAAACAAGAAATATTTTGGGCATCATCATCTCAATCTCATCATGGGCTTCTTAGTCTTAGTCTTTTGGACTTCATGGTCTTTCAACCTGCATTATGTCTTCCGCACGCCACATTCCTATGTGGCGCAGGGGTTCTTCTGGGAAATATCTCTTGGATTATTTTATCCCTCAATCCATTAGCAAGAAATTGGGTTGTATGGAAAATCAAATCACTTCAATGAGAGAATTTCAATATGAGTTCAATCATGCAAAGGAATGGGAGATGCAATCTTGTTTTCAATCTCTAGCTAAACAAAATGAAGAGTTGGCACATCCACGACGTGAAAATCAATTTCTCAGGAATTGTTTGGTAGCTCAAAGCACTCAAAGCACATCACACTCCAATCATGCAACTGCCTCTATCTTGGTTCAACAAGCACTAAATTTAAACCAAGACATCGACACTCAAGAACTCCGTGGACTTGTTGACTTAGAATTAAAGTTGTAATGTTGAATTTCTCTTTATGTACTATAAATCTCAATTTGTTTTAGGATCTTTTATCAGAATATATACTAGTAGGCACAATAGTACATTGACAATTTTGAAGTTTGATCCTCTTCTATCATGGAAGGATCTCAATTTTGCTGCCCTTTTTTGCATTAGGACTTTGTAGGATCCATATAACATTTCGTTGTTCTCCTCATCAACAACTTTTTATAATAGGAAGCCACTTTTTCTTGTTAAAAAAATTGTGTATGCCCTTATCCTTCCACTAGGAGTCTTGGATTAGAAATTGTTTAAACCCTCCCTTAAGGAAGAGTGCTTGTTGAATTTCTTTCTTAAGTATCCATGGCCTCTCTTTAAAACTTGCATTGATAAAATTCCATTATTGTTGAATTTCTTGCTTAAGTATTCATGGCCCCTCTTTAAAACCTTGCATTGATAAAATTCCATTATCTTAACTTTGAAAGGTCATTATGTCACACCACTTGTTATTATTATTGCACTAAGAGAATTAAGGTGTTCTTATATAGTTTAGGGTGAGAAATATATCCCTCTACATTTGATATAGGGAATGCTAATAAATTGAAATGGAAAAATATATATATATATCCCATATCTAATATAAAAATAGAATAAAATAATTTAAAAAATCAATATGGTAAAAAGAAATAAATAAAATAAAACTAACGTAAATACATCTTAACTTCAATTATTTCAAATACTAAAAATACTTGCTAAATTTTCTTTTAATAATTTTTTAATATATAATAAATTTGAAACTATAATCTCTCTACACATTAAATTTGAAACTAAAAATAAAACTATTAAACCATCTTTAACTTCTATGAAATCATAGTATTTTGAAATTCTTTTCATAATATTAATACTTTCAATCTTATTTAATAAAATTTCTTCCCTTTAATTATATAAATATTGTTTTTCCATTTTTATCCATTTCATTGAAGATATATTTAACAAGGAGAGCTACAAAGGGAAACAATTACTTGTAAATTGTGGTAGAGGAAAAATGTTTTCGACCCAGCATTACACCAAAACCACCTAGTGCTTGAGACATGGAAGTTGGTGGCTTCGGAAACACAAAACCCAAGTACAATCTACCAATGCAAGGGGGAAGTTATGTTTTGTTATTCTTTAGAAAACAATCACATAATATGAATGCTAATGGATATTTGGGTTTTCTTATTCATAATTACTATGTCTATAATTTGTTGATATTATTGTTAGTGTTGATATTGTTGATATGGATCTAAAGGATATTGATGTATAGTGGACCTAGAAACAAGAGAAACAAAGATCAAAGTAGGAGAAACAAAGATATGTTGAGTCTATGTTCAATACCTTTAAAACCCGTGAAAAATAACAAAATTTTATCTTTAAGCACTGGAAAATTTTACTTTTTGAAAGGATTCTGAAATGGATTGTTGTTTATTAATATGAGTATGAATACTTTTTATGGTGTAGTTTTTTCCAATGGATAGCCATGATACAATAACAAATTCAAACCATTAATGAAATGCTTTAGTCAACATGTATATACTGTTAATATTATGGTAGCTGCAGGAGGTATTTACCCCCACGTGTGAACCTGACGAGAATAGAAGACTCCGGGAAGCAAGAGAAACCCTAATGAGTTGGCCAATAACCCTAGAAGCCTTGATGGCTCAAGAAGATAATTTATATTAGGCTATTAGCTTCCAAGAGAAGAAGTCGGCCATAATTAATAATAATATACTGAACAGACACATACCCAGAAGGAGAAGTCAGCCCCAACAAACTGGCAGGATTACTATAAATACAGGGCATCAGTTCTCATTTGTATCATCTCAGGACTATAGTTTTCCCAGTTGGTGCGCATTGCAGTTGCAGTCTGGTGCGCAGGTTTGGAGGAGGGTTGCAACTGCAGCTGCAGCAGCAACTAGTTTCAGTATTGGCTTGGATATCTCTTGGCTAGGGTTTGGAACATCTGATCAGTCTTTTGTGATGCACTATCCTTGGGGATTGATGCACTACTCTTTGTTTGGCTATCTAGCCTAGGGTTTTCTTCTGGATGAATTCTCAGGTCAAGGTTAAGGTGCTCGGAGGGAGGCTTCGACCTATGGTTGGGTGACGAGGGTATCGTCAATGGTAAAACGAGCACACCATCTTCTATATTCTAACAGGTTGTGGGCCCACACCCATCCAGTCAGCCTAAAACATTGGAGGGAAACATAGCCACTAGATATTGAGCTCGTTGAGGAACTGCCACTAGGGTTACTAGCAGGAGCAGCTTCCAAAAGCACTGCAGCTAGGGTTACCAACAGAAGCAGTTGCAGAAACCCTAAACCTCTTG
>JZKD02S2299772.1:253813-271177 GCA_000966675.3 Picea glauca
GTATATTTTGTGCTCAAGACCATTACCTGTAAATACCTCTCTAGCTAGGAGGGAGTGTTAATATTATGGTAGCTGCAGGAGGTATTTACCCCCACGTGTGAACCTGACGAGAATAAAAGACTCTGAGAAGCAAGAGAAACCCTAATGAGTTGGCCAATAACCCTAGAAGCCTTATTGGCTCAAGAAGATAATTTATATTAGGCTATTAGCCTCCAAGAGAAGAAATCGGCCAGAATTAATAATAATATACTGAACAGACACATACCCAGAAGGAGAAGTCGGCCCCAACAAACTGGCAGGATTACTATAAATACAGGGTGCCAGTTCTCATTTGTATCATCTCAGGACTGCAGTTTTCCCAGTTGGTGCGCACTGCAGTTGCAGTCTGGTGCGCAGGTTTGGAGGAGGGTTGCAGCTGTAGCTGCAGTAGCAACTAGTTTCAGTATTGGCTTGTATATCTCTTGGCTAGGGTTTGGAACATCTGATCAGTGTTTTGTGATGCGCTATCCTTGAGGATTGATGCGCTACTCTTTGTTTGGCTATCTAGCCTAGGGTTTGCTTCTGGAGGAATTCTCAGGTCAAGGTTAAGGTGCTCGGAGGGAGGCTTCGGCCTGTGGTTGGGTGACGAGGGTATCGTCAATGGTAAAATGAGCACACCATCTTCTATATTCTAACATATACAAAACTATATTTGTATATAAAAATTCAAAGGTCATAGTATTTATCAATCATTCCTCGTGAAATATTGTAATTCAAAACTTTTATATATGAACCAAAATTCATCACATTAATGATCATTAATGGACTATCATATGCATCAATAACAAATGTGTATTTCTTATAGAAAACAAGTGTTGTATGGCAGCGTAGTCCCTACTAGGTTGGAATGGGAATAAATGCATTGCTATGGCGGGACCGAGTACAGACACGTGGGAAGCAAGTTGAAGTACATGTGGTATCCATGCAGAGGATGACTTTGTGGTAGCGGGCGCATCACGTTAATATGCAAACGAGAAATTTTTTTCCTGGGGTGTATATAGTTTAAACATGGTACTTAGAAAACTTCTGTCTAAATGATCTGCAACAAAGGTTCCTGGGAAAAAGGACCAAAAAGCATAGACAATAAACATTCAAATACAATAGAATATTAAACAAAGGTTGGATCTGTTCCATATTTCTGAAACAACAAAGGTTCATGTTTTCTTTGAAGTATATCAAAAATCTTGAATCTGTTCCATATTTCTTAAGCATAGATATTAAAAATTCAAATACAATAGAATAGGCATAAAAGTAAAATACATTAATGTAAAATTAAATGAAATGGTTCCAAGATCTTTCAACGTATTTGAAGATTCATTACTTGACAGCTTTTCCCATGGAAGCCCCATTGAGTCGAGTTTGTCAATATTGTCTATTGTACAAGTGCATGAATGATGATCTGAAACATTTATACTTTAAATGAGTTGAAAAGAAAGCTCGAAGAAGAGGAAGAGAAAGAGCGCAATCCAGAGGCATCAGAGTCGATATATGCTTTGATGAGGATCATGCCAGACAAAGTGTTGTAACATTTTATGTTATATAATTTGTGAAGTTTTGTAATGTAGGCATTAACGGGGGATGTTAGAGATAATGCCTAATTAATGCTACATACTAGAGTTTAGGGATTGGATTGGGTTTGTTGGAGGATGCCAAGATATTATCTCAACCTCTCCCTCCAAAAATGAAATAAGTTGGATCTCACAACACAACACTTATTTAAGTGTGATATATGTGTAATTTGTGCAATACATATTATTGTGTGTATATTTTGTGTGTCTCTGCTCTCTCATGAATTCCATTTGAAATAAGATCGAGGTAAGGTATACAACTTTAACTCTATCACAATTATCTAACTTGTAACCTTAAATTGAAAGCGTATTAAAATATGAGAAATGGACGACCTTACATTAAAAGCAAAAGAAGATGCCACCAAAATATAGAAAATGCACGATTGTCCGTAAAAGTAAGGAATGCATAATTGCACAAAAAAGAAAGAAAGAATAATCGAGAAAGATGATGCCGGAAAAAGGAAAATGCCAAGAAAAAGAAAGAAAAATAATCGGGAATGAAGATGCCGGAAAAAGAAAATGCTAAGAAAAATATGATCACGAGAGCAGACTGGAAATCTGATTAGCGTGAAGGACACGTTTTACTGAGTGGTGTCCAGTCCTTTTTTTTCTTTTGCCGTCAAAGTGAAAGAAGAAGATGGCCGTAAGGTATAAACTTTTGAATCCAGTTGTTACATTGAATTTAAGGTTTATTAAAGAGAAAATGCCTTCATATCTCTCAAAGAAGAAAGAAAATGCATAATAGTACAAAGGAGAAAGAAGGAATAATCAAAAGATAACAGGGAGGAAAAATAATACCTGCCTTCGAAGTAAAGAAAAAGGATGAAAATAAGAAGCAGCGGATGAGGAGACAGATGAGCACTCACTGAGTAGTAGGTCGCCGTTCATAGTTTGTAGAGGAAGTCTGATAATGGAAGTACCCAAAATTTTGAGCAGCTTCTCGTTGGTCTTGCAACTCTGCCTTGGCTTATGGAAGTCACTGAAGATCATCCCAGTGGAGAGGGCTCGTACAAGGCGGAATGGGATGGTTGTTGTCGATGCTACCCTTCGGCTTGTCCCCAGCTTACAAATTACTGCAACGTTTCCCAGGCCGGGTCTTCAAGCTACCCTTACGCTTGTTCCCAGCTTACTCATTACTGCAACGTTTCTCAGGCCGGGTCTTCAATGAAGTGGGTTGCGTTGTACTGACCAAGGTTCCAGGGTTACATGATGAGTTGGCCGCCTTTCCAAGCCACCCACGTGGTGAGAGATCTGAGATTATCTAACTGTGCGATCATTTCCGACTCGAGAGAAGGGACGGAAACAGGTTGTTCATCAATGGCCAAATGTCATACTACATTACTGGTGCAATGTGGCAGATTTTGCTGACCAGGGGAGAAATCCTATATAAATTTGTGTATTTGAAAGGTATTGGCTCTCAATACCGAATTTATGTAATTTAGTTGCCTTGGAGGCCAATGTTCAAAAGTCATGAGTGACTGGCTGCTGTTAATAATTTTCAATTTTCAATGGAAGAATCGAATACTTCTTGACATTCATTAAATTGTCCTTGTATATAAAATTCACTTAGAACATATGCCATGTAGTCACTACAATAATAAAGTAAATTGAGAATTTCATTTTATTTTTAAATTTATATTTTATAAAAATTGTAAATTTTATCAAATCAAATTTATATTTTTTTAACAAAATTTAATTTCATTATTATTGGGTACTTATATAAAGTCTTATTACATTAAAATATATATTAATGACTTGATTGTGATATAAATATTATTATATTTGTAATTATTTTTCATATGATTAATTTTTTAGTATTAACAAAATATGGTATATGATAATAAATGAAATTCAATTTGAAAAAACATTATTAGTCATGGTTTTACATAAGTTAATATTTTCATGAGGGGAATTATAAGTTGGAGTTTTGTTATTCAACACTCATGAATACATCATATATAACTCATCAATAATTAGAGCACTAAGAAAAACTTAGTGGGATTTGAACTTGGTTGGGGAGGCTAACAACGTTTCCTCACAACCACTCGAGCTACACCCAATTGATTACTACTCAACACATATTATGCAAACATGATAAATCAATCACAATGGGGAGTTTCCACATATTACAACAAACATACTGAAATAAACCACAACTTGGGAAGTTTGTCATATCTCTAATCCCCTTGATCACCACATTGAGGAGATGGGGTATTTTTTTGTCATTTTATTTAACTCAACTTCTTTTGGATACCTTGAATCATTCCCCTTGAATTCTAAACTTGTTTTGTGGGTTGAAGACCACATGCAACCCCCTTTTTCACTTGCATTGGATCATTTTTCAATGTGCATACACGTGTGTGTGCGTGCACACACACACACACAAATCATGTCATTCACCCTATTCAAATGTTAGCCCATTGAGCCCATTCAAAGGATTGACCATCAACCACTTTCAAGTGTCTTGCCCGATTTTCGAAGGGAAATCCTTTAGTATTTCTTTGAAATTGGCCATTGACCACATTTCAAAGTTGTGCCCAATTTGAAGGGAAAGGCCATCAAGCCTTCTTTGAAATTGGTCATTTTCCACATTTCAAAGTTGTGCCTAAATTGAATGACAAAGGCCATTGGGCCTTCTTCAAAATTGGTCATTGGACACATTTTGGAGTTGTGCTTGATTTAAAGGGAAAGGCCATTAGGTGTTCTTCGAAATTGGCCATAGAACACATTTTAATGTTGTGCTCGATTCGAAGGAAAAAATCCATCAAGGCTTCTCCAAAGATGGCCCATTGGGCCAATTTTGAAGGTACACCCGATCTTTGAAAGATACACCACCAATCCTCTTTCGAATAAGTGGCCCAACCTCAAAATATGAAGGCCATTGACCTCTTTGAAAAATTAACCCAGACTTCATCAGGGCACTTTCAAACATAACTCACGATCATCAAAGAAAATCCTTTAGGATAATTCAAATATTTTCCCCAACTTCAAAGGAAAGGATTTTAGCCTTCTTCAAAGTACAAACCAAAAATCAAGGGAAAAGGACCCACTTCAAAAGATATACTTTGAAGCAAATACAAACAAGATATAAGGCCATTGAGCCTTTTTGAAGTTCTGCCCAAATTCGAAAAAAACAAGGAAAGGAGGTCATTGATCCTTCCTCCAAGACACTAATCCCAATGAAAACAGATTTCAAGCCCTATTTCAAAGTTATCCTCGATTTCATAATCAAGAAAGAGTCCAAAATCAAATAGACAATCTTGTGGGATTCTAGTAGAATTTGAATTTAGAAGGTTTGAAGGCCTATTTGATCTGCAATTCTATATGCAACAATTAAAAAATGCAGCCAGTAAACTAGATTAACATTCAAAAAGAAAACATTGCATAGTAAAAGGATTCATAGAACATATGTAGAAAAACGTTGGGAATGAGAAGTAAAAATGCCCATCAACTATATTTGGCAAGGAAGACGCCCTTTTAGCAGTTTGGGCGATTTTTTGTTTTGCAGCAACAACACATAAGTTGTTGCTTTATTTCTGAGTGCTCTGCACAATGATACTAGTGAGCATTGTTTAAAATGCTACTGACTGACTAGACTGACCTTCTAAAATAAAATATGGAACTCCCTCTTACACTGGACTGACAAGGGATGTTTATTAATTAATTGATTGACGAAAATAGCATGTTATTTATTTATTAGAAGTCTCCCTTCTCAACTTGACTGGAAAGGGAAGTTTACAATATCAATTACTCATGTTGACTGGTGAGGGACAGTGGGCGCCCTTTCTGGTGACCCAATTCCTCCCTATTTAGATCTGGATGTGTCCCTGCTTCTTCCAACAATTAAGGGAAAGAACGCTACAAAGTTGCTATAGACATCCACTTGGCCTGCGCAGGTGTATGTCCCTTGTGGACCGCAAGATATGAAGTGTAGTGTTGTTGGTGAGTGTTCCGAGTCTTGGATTCCATAATTGATCCAGGTGGATATTGGTGGCCACACACTTATTCCAACTGGCTCCTCTTGACAGTTTTTAGTTCTACACGTTCTTTTGTAATTATTTGTAATTGTGGGATCTATAGTTCTGGGGTTGTATGAATCCCTACACATATTCCAGGAGGAGAATGGTGGTCCCACCTAATCCAACTGGATTATTTTGGATGTTTTCATGTCAACACATCTTTATGTACTTCCAGGGCCGTTTTAGGGCCCTAAACAATGTTTTTTGGCTTTCCAAAGTCAAATTGTATATGGATCCAGAGTTTGATGACATAATGTGTATTTCTCAAAAAAACCTTTCCAATGGGCTATCACGCACCTAAAACGGAGGTCATATGCAAAAGTTACAACCCCAGGAAGTTGAGCTACCGACTTACCCATAGGGGACCACATGACTTTTGGCATTTCACCTCTAGGGTTAGGTTTTTGGATGTATAGGGTTTTGGAATTAATGAGTAATATTAAAAAAGCCTCTGGAGCCTCATTGTAATCATTCTTCTTAGACAGATTCATGTAGTAGCCACATCTCTTCTCAGAGATAGCTACCACCATTCGTGTAAGTTGTTTCAGTTCTGCAGTTTTATAGTCTTAGCATATTTCATTTATTCAATAGAAGACATTGTTCACTGGATATATGTGGTGTTATCCATATCTCTTTGTTTATTATATTCAGTGTGTTAATCAGTTAATTCTGCTCCTAAATCCATATCAGTGGTATCGAGTGGTATGCTCTTCATTTATTTTTCTTTATGCATGTCCCTGACAAGATCTGGGTACAAGAAGTTGGGACTCGAACCAATCAAGCATTTGCAAGATCGGTCTCGCTGAGCCTGACAACAACCCATGGGAGATGAAAAGAAATATGATGGAGCAGGAGATCCTTTTAAAATGTTTCTCGAGGAATCCCTTGCGCAACAAAGGAACGAAATGATGGAAAATTTTTCACAGATCCTTTAGCGGATGCCCATAGGAGAAGCATCTTCATCAAGCGGCCATGCAAACCCTTCAAGGTATAGGTAAATTTTGATATTCCATTATTTGAAGAACTGATATATGCGGATGTTGTAGATAAATGGTTGAATCTGCTCAAAGGGTATTTTTCGGTCCACACTTTTTCCAATAGGGAAAAGATTACTTTTCCACTCCTCAAGGCCATCCCCCATGTTAAGGACTAGTGGGATACTTACTTTGAGAAAAGGGCCATAGAGGAATATGCAATATTTGTAGTTTCCCCTACATAGGATTCCTTCCGGGATGCCATTAAAGAACAATACTACCTTTTTGGAAGCTACGAGGACCAATACACAAGATGGACCACCCTATGTCATGAAAGGGACCAAATGGTACCATATTTCACCAATATTTTCGATACCCTGTGCACCAAATTGGGTATCAAAGACTCCGAGCGACATCTGGTGCTCAAATACCACGGTTGTTTGCATAGATACATTCAAACATTAATGGAGTTTCTGGACATCGCCTCATTGGGTACGACTTATAGATATGATGTCAAGATCAAGTAGAAATTTAAGCAGAAGAGGCAAGAGTTTGGATCTGCAAACTCCTCACAGTCGAAGCAGGGAAAAGGCTACCCCAACCCACACAACAAGGGATAGAGAAAAGATGGCCACTCTTAGGAAAACTAGTCCAAGCCGCAACACAAGAAGGGAAATGAGAAGACGAAGGAGGACAAATGAAAATGGTGTGAATACCATAAAATTCTTTGGCACAACACCGAAGAATGTCACTCCAAGCAGTCACTCATGATCGAGCTAAAGGCTTCTGAGTTAGAGGTCGATTCTGACTATGAATCAAATCCAGAAGGAGGGAAGTGGATTATCGATGTTGAACCTAGTGCCACTGTCACTACCACCAAAGTCCAACCAAGCGAACCAAAAGAACAAGAGGAAGGGGACCGCCTCTTTTACTCACATATTTGGGTAAAGGGGACTCCGCTTCATTTCATTTTCGATAGTAGCAGTCAGAAGAACCTAATATCAGTAGAGGTCGTCAAGCGGCTGGACCTACGGATGACACCGCACCCGCAGCTCCTACACTAAGGAAAGTGGCTCACCTAGGGCCAAATTCAACAGAAGTTTCCTCACCTTATGGGGGAACTCAACGCAATGGAGACCATTGCTTCCTAAGGGGGGAGAACTGATCTAGGTGGATATTGGTGGCCACCCACCTATTCCAACGGGCTCCTCTTGACAGTTTTTAGTTCAACACATTCTTCTGTACTTCTTTTTAATTGTGGTTTATGCACTTCTGGGGATGTCTAAATCCCTACAAATCTTCCAGGAGGAAACTGGTGGCCTCCCACCTAATCCAACTAGCTTATTTTGGATGTTTTCATGTCAACACATCTTTATGTACTTCCAGGGCTGTTTTGGGGCACTAAACAGTGTTTTTTTTTTTCTTTCCACAATCAAATTGTAGACAGAGTCAGATTTTGATGGTGTAATTTGTAGTTCTCAAAAATACATTTCCAAAGGGCTATCACACGCCTAAAATGGAGGTCGTATGCAAAATTTATGACCCCAGAAAGTTGAGGTACCAAATTACCCATAGGGGCCCACATGACTTTTGGTGTTTCACCTCCTAGGGTTAGGTGTTTAGATGTATGGGGTTTAGGCATTCATGAGTAATATTAAAAAGGCCTATGGAGCCTCATGTTAATCATTCTTCTCAGACGAATGCAGGTAGAAACCACATCTCTTCTAAGAGATAGCTACCACCATTCGAGCAAGTTGTTTCAGTTCTACAGTTTTACAGTTTCAACCTATTTCATTTATTCAATAGAAGATGTTGTTCATTGGATATCTGTGTTGTTCTCCATATCTCTATGTTTATTGTATTCAGTCTTTCTGCCTAATGATGGACATCAAAAATTTCTTCCAGAAGCGGTGGTTCGAACATCTTGAGATTGTTGACATTGAGCACATCCTAGATGTCGAGTTGTGGTGGCAAGTCCAGGCGATAAGCATTCTCACCAATTCTTTCAAGAACCATGTATGGATCATAGTGCAATGGATGGAGCTTATGATGTTGTCATCTGAAGCGATGATTATCTAGTAGTAGCCACACTCTATTGCCTGGATGAAAGACCAGAGGTGTGTGTCATTTATCATGTCTTTTCTTGGCACGTTCCTGTGTTGCATGTAATTCCTCTGCTACTTGTGAATGTCTCTAAGTTCTGTTGTGGATGAAGCTTTGCATTGAGTGTTTCTCATGTTGTTGGTGTGCAGACCCTTGGGGTGTGAGAGTGACAGGTAATTCAGAGGACACACTTGGTTGAAATCCCAGACATAACGCAAAGGGTGAGAAGTCAGTAGAGGATTGGGTCTCCTTGTTATATCTATGTTGAATTTTGTGCAGATAAGGGTTCCACTGCTCATTTTTGACAAAGTAGCTATGAAGGGAGTGAACTAGAGTATGGTTGACCACCTCTGTTTGATCATCATTTTGGGGGTTAAATTTCATGGAAAAATAGAGTTGGAATCCTAGTGAGGACCATAGAATATGCTAGAATGTACTAAGGAAGTGAGAGTCATGATCATAAAGGATACTACTAGGTAAACCAAAATGGGGCCACACATGATGGAAAAATAGTTCAACAGTCAGCGCCACAGTGGTAGTTTTATGATAGGGGATGAACAGAGCCATTTTAGAAAAATGACACACTACAACCCAAATAACATCATTCTTGTGAATAATTGTATGGATCTCACTCAGAAAGACCATGGAAATGGATTCTCATGGACGAGAAGGAATGGGTAGAGGTTGTTACAGACCATGTAGACAATTAGAGGGATTACTTTATGAACAAAGAGAGTCGGTGTGAATAATCTTTTCCACTTGTTTGGACAATGCAGACTATTAGAAATGGTGTTGGAGATTGAGAATGGTCTTGTTTGTGCCTAAATTTCCCCTGCAAGAAGAGGCGTGTGCCTCTCTTATGAGGACGAGGCAATCTTTTGTTTGTGGCATACAAAGTTGATTGAGTTTGTATAACCAACGATCACGGATCGTGTAGTCCATAAATGGGGTATGGTTGATGACAGTAGGTTGTAGCAAGGCATGCCAGACTTAACCAAAACATGGATTTATAATGTACATGTCCTTCCATGCATCATACACTGCACAACGCAACTCTAAAATTTGCAGAACCTACATTGGAGGCCAACGTAACAAGTCTACCATCTTGTTGGAAGTACCCTTCTTATACTTTATAACCAAGATAAATTATTGAAGATACACTTCCCACTTTAAATGATGTTGTTCTTGTATCTTACTCTGTGAGTTGATGAATATAAGCGGATGATGTTCTGTATAGAGGATGGTTTCTTTACCTAGAATGTAGTGGTGCCATTATTTGAGTGTCTGCACCAAGCTGTAAAATTCCTTGTTGTATGTGATGTAGTTTACTTTAGATTCTACGAGCATCTCAGAGTGATACATGACCAAGTGACCTCCATGTTTAATTTCAACTCCAATGGAGAATTGTGAGGCATTTGTCTCAATATCAAATGGATGATTGATCTAGGAGGCTCCCAAGGCTCAAAAAATGCTCAAAAATGAAAGTTCTCTGAATTGAGTGAAACCAATTCCATTGTGACTGAATCTCCACGTTGATTCCGACCATATATTTACTTTCTCAAATGGGCTCTGTATGAGAGAGTTATCGCACTCTGATCAGATTCTCAAACAACTAAAAAGTCAAAGGTCAACTGGGAAAAAAAGTCAATGTTGACATCAACATGACATCACCAAAGCTAATTAATGATGTTGATGTGGAAACACTATAGTAGTTGATTGGGTGGATGACAGATCCAATCAGAATTGGACACGTGGTATGCGATTTGGGCAAATGTGGTGGTGCCACGTGG
Organism: Picea glauca; assembly: GCA_000966675.3. Taxonomy (NCBI): domain Eukaryota; kingdom Viridiplantae; phylum Streptophyta; class Pinopsida; order Pinales; family Pinaceae; genus Picea; species Picea glauca. The sequence goes on from JZKD02S2299772.1 coordinate 264,307, forward strand.
CCCAGGCATGGGCAACCACGTGGCACCCAGTCAATAGTCGAATGGCAAGTTACAAAAATAAGTTTGGGGTCCATGGGTTTTGAACCCACGACCACCACAAGCCCAAACGCCTTCAGAAATGGTACAACACCAATGCACCCACATTCTTTCTTGTTATGTAACACCACATTAAATATATTTAAAGTTCATATATGTAGGGTTTGGCGTGGGAGGGGGTTGGGGCTAAGCCCCAACCCATGCTCTATCGTCCTAACCTACAATTGAGGGTGCGGACTTTCCACTACAACCACCAGTGCACATTAAGCCACAACTCTGAGTATTTTTCCACAAGACCGGGAGCTTCCACTTGAAAGGCGTGCAGGGAGTTTTTCTATTTTAGTCTGAGGTCACCTCATAATGCGCCATATAACCAGGTCTAGTGCGATTTAAGGGGCCAATGCTTGACCATTTATAGTGCATGTGACCAATTTTTGATGAGCGCACGCCACATTTTGGGGGCTTAAGCCCAAATTTATGTAAAAAAAGGGTTTTTACTATATTTTTTGGCAATTTTAATTGATTTTTGCCTGATATAATGACCAGAATTTGTTTTTTTTAGGATATCTTGGCCATTTGGAGGGGGATTTGATCCCAGAAAGAGGCCAGATCTTTAGGGGAAGTTGGGCTTCCTCATTTGAGCCTGAAAACTATAAAAAACCAGGATTTTTGAAGCTTGAAAAAGACTTTTTGATGTAGGGATTTGAAGGAGCAATTTGTAATTTTTGGCCTTTTGCCATGTTTTGAGAGGCATTTTTCTCGTGTTGTTGAGAGGAGTTTTATGATGCATGTATGAATCTGAGAAATGAGGTCTTGCATAGAAGATCTGAGGCATGTTATGTAACAACAAAGAGCCATTGTAAGAGAACTTGAGCATTCTAAAGAGCAATAAAGAGGTCCTCCACTTGGAAGCAGGCCCGGAGACGTAACCAACGATTGGTGAACTCCGTTAACAAGTTCTTGTCTCTATTTCTCTTTCTGTTTTGTTGTTCTCTTCTCTTAATTTGCAGCATTTTTATTAATGGATGATCTCTTTAATCATTAATGAGCATCAAGTAAAATTCACATTTGATATTCCGCAATAAGTCAATGAGTTTATGTATTTCACATTCTTATTGATCCGATGCATAAAATACAATAAACTAAACTTGCAATTTATTAGTAATACCTTCATTTTTGGATCAAGTTCATGGTATCAGAGAATTTGGTTTTGAAGGTTTGACAGGAATTGCAAGCATTGGATGCTCACCAGAGAAAAACTCAAGAGAGGAGAAGGCCAACTTGAGGCTCTTAATACAGAGATTCAAAGGATACCGCATAAACAAGAGATGTCTTCACCAAGAAAACTAGGTTCTTTTGCATCTGAGGATGATTTCTTTGAGTCATTTCAATTGATGATTGCCATGGTAGAGGAACTTTATCAGGAAAGAGGACTGCAAAGAAATCCAAAAGTTGAAGAAGGTGAATCTTCAGTAAGAGAAGAAGGAGGAATTGGAGGTGGTGGACCTTCGAAACCTTCTTCTCCTTCATCCTCATCATCTACAAGTGAAGCAAGTGTACATCCCTCCAAGGATAAGCAACCCAAGAAAAATCATCATTCTTCTGATATGCCTTTATTAAAGTTAGATGTAAAGTTTCAATTACCCACTTATGATGGTGAATTAGATACATAAAAGATAGATAATTGGGTGAGACACTTAGAAGTCTATTGCAGGATACAAAGGATTGTTGATGATAAAACAAAGATCCAACTTGCAAGTCTCAAATTGGGAGGCACAAATCTCATATGGTGGGAAATCAAAACTAAGGATGATCTCAATAAAAATGGTAAAACAATATCTTCCTAGAATGATTTTATCACTGCTTTGAAGAAACAATTCTATCCATTAGCATACATGCAACATGAAATGATGAATTGGAAAAGTTTAAGGCAAGTTAAAGGTCAAAGTGTACGAGAATATACTCAAATATTTCGTAAGAAAGCCTTAAATTTGGGTATTCATGTATATACACAAGAGACACTCCTAAAATATATTGGTGGTTTACATTCTTATCTCAAGCACACTATTCTTATGCTAAATCCTTCTAACTTTGATGAAGTATGTGTACAAGCCATTCACATTGAATCAAGTAAAGGGAATGTTGGTGATAATGTTTCTACAGATACTTGGCAAACAAAGGATGCAGGGAAAAGGAAAGAGAAAGAGAAGAAGACAACCACAACAAGAAAGGAGAAACCTACTTGCAAGCATTGTAAGAAAGTAGGTCATGACGAAGATCTTTGTTGAGTCTTACATCCAGACTTGAAGCAAAAGAAGTATGCCAACCAGGGAAGGAAGAATACCACAACTGTGACAGTTCAAGTGGATCTTGGATCAGATTCTGGTGATGAGACATTGATTGTCGCTATGGGAATCTGAGGTATAAATTATGTTGCAAGTACTAGTTCTTCTACATCAGTTGATGTAAATGATGAGTGTAAAAGGAGTGAACTTATCCACATAAGGGTCATAACAAATAATGTTAAAGTTGATACTCTTGTAGAATGTGGATCACAAGCCAATCTAATCAGTGAAGAGGTTGTAAACAACTTGGGACATGAAACAAAGCCACATTTTGAACCATATCCATTGGGGTGGATATGTGGTGATAATAATTTGCAAGTAACCAAGCAATGTAAAATCAAGTTTGCAACCACTTATAATTATGTTGATGAAGTAGAGATTGATATAGCGCCACTGGACATATGTGGAATTGTACTGGGAATCCCATACCTTTATGATAGGAAAGATATATTCTACAGGGAAGAGAATAAATATTGCTTCAATAAAGATGGGAAAGAGTACATTGTTCGTGCTCATCGCATGAAAACTGACAGGTCTTTTGCAGCTACAGTGCAGTTAAAAAGAATGGTAAATGCAAGCAAAATATTAACACTTATGTCTGTAACAAAACAAGAAATTAGTGATGCTAAACATGAGATGGTTCAATATGATTCTAACAATCATGAAGTGTCACCGGAGGTACATCATGAGGTTCAACTGCATAATGATTATTGTTCTTGTTCAAAAGGGGGAGTATGTTGTTTCATTCTCATTAGCATATCTAGTATTGTTGATTAGTTTTTTGTTATTAAGTGGTGTATGGTTGTGTTGGCAGCAGTGATATAATTACTATTGTTTGTAAGCTGCCTACACAGGGTCTCTAAATTTTCATTACTCGTCATGAACATTCGCACTAATCGACACTTGTCACTTATCACCTTTTACATATCTTGTTTTCGATTTTGTTTTCAGGACTGTAAGCATGAAAACTCGCAGCTGGAAATGACATTTTGTTTCGATTTTTCATCAAAGGAGAACTGCTCATGTGGTTTATCATAGAATTGTCATGTTTTTTCTATGAACATGATTGTTCTCCTTTCTTATAACCCCTTGGTTCTAAACATGCCTTGGTTGCATAAGTGAAAGACCTCGATTCATTAATTTTCTATTGATACTGATGGAGTTTTGATTCATGGAACTTTGAATTATTCAATTTTTATTTGATGCACTTACCTTTGTAATCAAACTATGAATGCGCATATTTTGGTTTTAAAGTGTTATGATCCTAGTACGTACCCAATGCCAAGGTGGCATACGGAGTACACCATGCCATTGTTCTTCTGTGTGGTCTCAGGCTTCACGATTTTGTTCCCACGCATGGTGATTAACACCTTTGCCTACCGTTTGAACTGTCATAGCATTGTTTTGTTGAGGCTCGGGGATATGGCTCTGTGGATTTTTATCAAACCCTACCTGTGAGTTCTGTTTTGATTCCCTTCTGTTCGCCATGGCTCCAGTGGTAAGGATCGAGCCCAATGGCATCCAAACCTTGCTATCATATGATAACGCCAGGGACGATTTAGAAAGGAATGGTTGGCAGTCATTCATCTAAAAGTTTAAGGGTTTCAATCTGAGAGTTGCCCAAGAGTTTGCATTGACCTTTGATGGATGCAGAGAAAAGATAGGTGATGTGAAGCTAGAGGTAACTGAGGAGTTCTTAAGCTAAGCCACTAGTTTACCAGCTGTCGGGAAAAAATGGTTCAAGAATGCAAAAGTTGAAGAGGTCCCCTGGACTTTGATGTTCACCTCACGGAAAATTACTAGTTGCAATCAAGGTATGCCAGTCTCATCCTTAAAACCTAGGTGGAATGATCTACTTGCTATTGTGAAATAGTTCATTACGTGTGAAGGAAGATTTGGGTTAGTTTTCCTGTATCATCTGCGATTGCGTATGAGTTTCATTGGCTTCCCGTTGAATATACCCTACTTCCTGCTTAGAAGTCTGTACAAGATGGGAAAACGGTTTAAGAAGAAGAGGTCTGATTCGATTTTATTCCATCATGGTTTAATTAAAATTATCCTTGTGCATCAGTTGCATTTACAAAATGATTGTTGGGATGCATTTATTTTCTGAAATGGTTTTGAAAATCATGAATTGGGACAAGTTGATAAGCCGGTTATCATAGAAACCCTTGTGAAACCTACTGCCTCTCCTCCACCGCTCATGCCCTGTGATCTTTCCCCTAATAATGAACCCTCGACCTACCCTGATGTTACTCAACCAAACAATCAACCGGGTTCGCACCCAAAGAGTTGCACTAAAACTGTTAAAAAACCCACAGGGAAGAAGCTAAAGGGCAGCGTCGATGTTAATTACAAGAATAAAAGGGTTGGTCATTTGATTTCACGATGTGTTCGAAATAAAATCAAACCTTGTGCAGACACAAACAACACGATTAATGTGAGTGAAGATTCATACTCAGAAATCGAAAGATTCCTGGCTGAAGAGGACCCTATGTCATACGGGCTCTATCCTAACACACCCTATGATTATGTAAACAACCTGCCTCCTTGTCTAAAGGATAACCCATATTTCTCGGGCATTCGACTCTGTGATAAACCTACCTTTTGCGTGAACGATTCTCCAACCCTTAATGCTGTCAGTGCCAATGCAGAGTCCCTACAGCGACAATGTGATGAATTTCGATCCTGGATCAACAGGTATTATACGGATGTCTCTTTGCTACAGTCCCTCCTTAAATATTTAAAAGACCAAGTGGATTTGTTGACAAATGAGAATATTAGACTCCAATACATAACCCAAGCAAAGGATAAACGCCAAAAAACTATAGGATCTGTCATTTTCAAGAATGTAGAGGTAACAACAACAATCATGAACTCCAAGATTTCTTGATATGTTTTGATACCGTGATTTGAGGTATGATTGTCTTTTTAATTTTAGCATGATTTTGTCACTCTCAATTTAGGATATACGATTTGATTGAATTGATTTTCTCTCTTATAAAGATTAGCTTGTTTTGTTTATTGAATAAAATATAATTGTAGTTTCTATTATAACTAGCTACAGAATCGTAAGATTCTGTAGCCAGTTACAAAAATTCGAATTGCTTGATTTTACAATTGAAAACATATCTAAAATCTTCCCATTTTCATTTGTTTTCAGAAACCCATGATTTCCAAGGAGATATGAGGCACTGTTGACATCTCCCAGCCATATCAACTTTGTGTTTTTAGTAAATAGATTAGACTCTTGATAGTTTTGATATCTAGTAAAATCAGGGAGGTTGCATCCCCCATATTTTTTGAACAGATTTGATATTATCAATAGGAAATATTTTTGTTTCCTGGAACCTATATAAGCATGTTATTTTGTAAACATGACATGATCTCTGCCTGGAGCAAGACTATGGATTTTTCATTTACAGACTTGAATGGAATATAATACTCGTCACAACTTTAGATTTTCTGTATTGTGTTTTTATTCAAGTCATGTTTATTTCAATTTGTAAATATATTATGATTTCTTTCGCTATCATGGTTTACTACAAGTTGGTATGATAAAAGTTTATATAATATCCATGTTTCATGTTCCAAATTTAACACATAGTAATCATTTGTTTAAACTTGAATTAAAATATTTATCTCTATCTTCGATTGAATGTTTATACACAAGTTCTCACAACAGGATTTATCTTAATGTGGCTACTTGTAAAATTATGAGATTGATGTGATCATATCTTTTATATGTTCTGTCATTCGAACTTCATCATTGTTGCTTCCCATTTATGAGAAGCAATTTCGGGATCTGCTACAGGTTTACCTCGTCAGATAAGGTGATTGGATGCTACACATCAAACAGATAATGGATGCGACAACAGGTCAGCCTGTTATTTGATTTCGTTAGCATAATAAATATAGAAGTCCCCTGTAGTTAAGACAATTTTTAGCATCTATTATTTCTTATGTTTAATTAGACAGTTTGATATTTGATTTGATTTAATTAGATATTGGATGCGACAACAGGTCAGCCTGTTATTTGATTTCGTTAGCATAATAAATATAGAAGTCCCCTGTAGTTAAGACAATTTTTAGCATCTATTATTTCTTATGTTTAATTAGACAGTTTGATATTTGATTTGATTTAATTAGATATTGGATGCGACAACAGGTCAGCCTGTTATTTGATTTCGTTAGCATAATAAATATAGAAGTCCCCTGTAGTTAAGACAATTTTTAGCATCTATTATTTCTTATGTTTAATTAGACAGTTTGATATTTGATTTCTTTTATATAAACAATATAAGGAAACAAATCATAAAGATTAGATAATAGTTTTACTGTTGTTTAAAAAATCAATTTACATTCGATTTTCATGGATTTAGATTAAAATTCGTATTCTGTACATATTATATATATCTTAGAATTAGAATTATTTGTATGTATTGTATATATGATAAGTAGAGTTATTTTACAAGTATTAGTTAGTTAAA
>JZKD02S2299772.1:271227-307357 GCA_000966675.3 Picea glauca
GTCAGCCTGTTATTTGATTTCGTTAGCATAATAAATATAGAAGTCCCCTGTAGTTAAGACAATTTTTAGCATCTATTATTTCTTATGTTTAATTAGACAGTTTGATATTTGATTTGATTTAATTAGATATTGGATGCGACAACAGGTCAGCCTGTTATTTGATTTCGTTAGCATAATAAATATAGAAGTCCCCTGTAGTTAAGACAATTTTTAGCATCTATTATTTCTTATGTTTAATTAGACAGTTTGATATTTGATTTCTTTTATATAAACAATATAAGGAAACAAATCATAAAGATTAGATAATAGTTTTACTGTTGTTTAAAAAATCAATTTACATTCGATTTTCATGGATTTAGATTAAAATTCGTATTCTGTACATATTATATATATCTTAGAATTAGAATTATTTGTATGTATTGTATATATGATAAGTAGAGTTATTTTACAAGTATTAGTTAGTTAAACTGTAAATATATATTAGATGCATATATAGTTTTTCAGCGATTGTTATTTATTAAGTTATTGTATTTTCTTTAGTTATATGTTTCACTTTATTTAGGACTTAGATCGGCCAATGGAGCCGTTAAACCCGTCGGAGTGGATTAATCCAAACGACTTGGGTTAATTAGACAACCTCAGACCATATCCATTCCTCCAATTGACGAGCGGTCAATTTCGCTCGCCAACAAATGGCGCTAGAAGGAGGGCCTAAAAACTATTAATGGCACGAGGAGGTCGTAAGACTCCTCCCCCACCTACCCACTCACCTATAGTAACTAGAAGTCATTCAGATGACAACATTGTCCCTCAAACAACAACCACATCAAAAGATGATCTACGGATCACAATTGAACCAGTAACTCCAAATCCTTCGGGTGGTGACATACAAGAGATTGTTCGTCAATCCCTCATAAGAATGCATAGTGCCTTAGCCCATATAAGACAACCAAACCGACCTTTGAATCAACCATTAGACTTCTCTAATATCAGAGAACAACTTGGAGGTACTAACCTTACCTTAAACCCTATAGATCCAATCCTCACTCCTGCAGCAGGAGGATCTGGTATCCCACCATCATCACCTCCTTCATCTCCTTCTTCTTCTAGAGAAGAATCCTCTGACGGAGGCAGTTCCTCATCCCAGCCTTCGACACCACCCACACCTATGGCCAATCCGAACAATCCCGCTAGACCATGGCTTGACCAAGATGCAGTGGCCATACCAGGGCCTCAACATCCTTTGCCCAAACACCCAGAGAAATGGCTCCCTAAATTTGACCTGGATTCCAAACAGATCACTAAAGATCACATCAAAAAGTTTATGCTAGCCATCAGACTCCATAGTGTTGAGCACAAAGACGTAGTCTGTAGATTGTTTCCCTACACCTTTGAAGGAAATGCCTCTACCTGGTACTTTGCCCAACAACCCCACACTATCGTATCATGGGAGAAATTTGAATCCTGTTTCCTTGAGAAGTTCGGAGACGACAAGTCTCTTGAAGTTCTATTCATGGAGCTTTCTAGTTTAAAAATGAACCCCAAAGAAAAGATCAAAGACTTTAATCAGAGGTTCTTGACACTAAAGAACCAGATCCCTATGGATTTGATGCCTGCCGAGAATCTTATTATCGCATACTACACGAAAGCATTACATCAAAACATAGCAATTTGGGTAAAGAGATCCAAGAAAGCCATGTTGTTAGAAGCCTTCAAAGAGGCCAGTCACATTGAGAAAGACATTCTCAGTTTAAAAGACACTACTAGCAACAAGATAGAGACTAGTTCATATTCCAAGAAGAAAATCAAAATCCTTCCTAGACCTTCCCAAAACAAAGCTCAACCTGAGAGCTCAAATTTAGAAAACTTACAGAAAGTCGTTCAGAAATTGTCCAACCAATTTATAGATTTGAAAAGGTCGGCTGGAGAAGATTCTTTGAGCAAAGGGCCTTACAAACCCCCTTTTAGGAATCCTTTTCCCACCAACTGACCTAATTCAAATACTGAAGGCCTAAATCTAGAAAGCCTGCAATTTGCATTTCAAAAAATCCTAGAAGCACACGATAACTTGATTCCTCCCGAAATTCCTGAAGAGGTAGCTGAACAAGAGACAGTAGAAGAAGATGAACCCTCTCCGAATATTTTCGAACATTTTTCAGATAGCATTTTTCAAGCTAATTTTGAAACAGTGCACCCTTACAATACTAGGAGCAAGACGACAAATAAGCCTTCTTCTGAAATCACTACGACTTTGCCTCCAAAACAGTCTAAATCAACTGAGACTAAACAGAATTCAGTAAACCCAAGTTTAGATTATGATTTGATTGAATATCTAAAAAAGCTTAGGGCTAACATTTCTATTTACGAATTATTAAAATTCCCTTTCCTTCTACAAAAAATGCTGCAGAATATTGCAGAGAACAATCCGAACAACAACAAAGGTGTTCAAAACAGCCCCAAAATTCCTCATAAGGCCTTCGCCAAAACTACGTCCAAGCCTCATGATAAAAGAGACCTTCCTGTAAATACTGTAAATAATGTAGATAAACCAGTTTCAGAGGCTGCAATTAAAAAACAACAAACTTCTGTTGTTAGTACTCGCAAAAATGTGCCTCCATTTTTGTTGACTTTTGAAATTTTCAATAGGAATGTACATAACTGTATGGTAGATTCAGGTGCGTCATCTAACATAATGCCTTGGTCTGTCTGTCAAAAGATTAATGACGAAGTTCAACCATCCAGCTTGATCAAACTAGTGTTAAAGTGATAGGTGAATTAAGAAATGTGCTTATAAGATTGTCCTCTAATCCTAAAGTTCATCAAGTGATTGATATTATTGTTGTAGATATTCCATAAGTTTATGGTTTGTTTTTAAGTAGAGATTGGTCAGAACAATTACATGGCTATTTTGCAATGGATTGGTCTCACTTGTGGCTCCTCGAGAATGGAAATCCCAACAGAATCAAGGTAAATCGTGAACGTTATCTGAAGTTCACAGTGACTAATTTAAACGATCCCAATGAACCATTCACTCCTTCTGCCAATTCGCCAGAAATACAAGGTATGGATACTTTTTTTGGCAATTTTGTGGCCGAAACTTCCACCATCACTGACCCAGAACAACAATCTAAAATTTTGACATATACGTAGCCAACAGCTTCCTCTCAGTGGTCACATGCAACCGACGAAAATCAAATATGGTCTCTGTACTTTGATGGGTCAAAATCTAAGGAAGGAGTTGGTGCAGGGTGTGTGCTTGTCGATCTAGCAGGTAACAAGATTCTGATTGCTTGCCGGTTAGAATTCGAATGTACAAACAACACAGTTGGATATGAGGCACTCCTGCAAGGCCTCAGAAAAGCATTAGATCTGAACAATCAAAATTTGACTGTCTTTGGTGATTCGGAAATCGTGGTTAGACAAGTAAAAAATTATATCCACTGTTTATCCCCACACCTTAAAATCTATCAAACTGAGGTATGGAATTTGATGAACAAGTTTTATTTATTTAACATAAATTCTATTCCTAGATTGAATAATTCGAAAGATAATTTGTTAGCTAACGTCGCTTCAAAACTTTTTCCTGAAGAAGGCTTATCTCCGAATGCATTTTCTGTTGAACTATTGTTTAGACCGTCCGTCCCAGACAACATCACGAATTGGAGAGTCTTCAATGATGACCAATAGACCATAAGTTTTCTGCATATGGAAGAAACATTCCAGGGTGCGGTGATCGACGAAGGTACCCATGACGAAAATCTTCGTGACTTTACGGTGATACCAGATCCGAGATCCCCAGAATCTTCATCAGACATGGTAAAATCTATCCCAAAATCTATAGTTAGATTAGAAAAATTTTATGATCTTCATGACAAGTTCAAAAAATCAGTGAACTGTAAAACGAATAGTTCCTCTTTGATGTATGAAAAAGTAAATTTGGGAACTAAAGACAATCTACAGTGCATTAATTTAGGGTTGGGATGTTCTGAGCAAGAAAAAGTAGCATTTATTAAGTTGTTTAAGGAATTCAAAGATGTTTTTTCTTGGACGTACGACGACCTAAAAACCTTTGATCCTAACATCATACAACACGTTATTCCCATGAAACCCCAAACCCAACCTTTTCAACAAAAGTTAAGGAAAATGCACCCAAAACTTGAACCAATGGTCAAAAAGGAATTAAACAAACTTCTGAATGCTAAGATATTTTTCCCAGTTAGGCACACACAATGGGTCTCTAATCTTGTCCCTGTCAGAAAGAAGAGTGGTGAAATCCGACTATGTGTCAATTTTTGAAATATTAACTGAGCATCTGATAAAGACAGCTACCCTGTCCCTCCCATAGAACAGATCCTTCAACAGGTATCTGGTTATGAAAGATTATACTTGTTGGATGGTTTTTCAGGGTACAACCAAGTCCTTATGTCTCCTCCAGACCAACTCAAAATCACCTTCCGCACTCCATGGGGCACCTACGCTTATAGAAAGATGCCCTTTGGACTCATAAACGCCGGTGCCACTTTCCAGAGAGCGATGGACATCGCTTTCCAAGGCTTAATCAATCAGTCTGTAGTAGTTTACCTAGATGACGTCACTATCTTCTCAAAAAATAAAGAAGATCATATAGCTCATTTAAGATCCGTTCTACAGCGATGTCGTAAGTACGACATTTCTTTGAATCCTAAAAAAAATATCTTCGCAGTAGAACAAGGTAATCTCCTTGGATTCATTGTATCGAGCAAAGGGATGATTATTGACCCTGAAAGAACTCAAGTTATTTCGAAAATGCCCCCTCCCTTGTCAAAAAAGTCCATGCAATCTTTCTTAGGTCAGATAAACTTCGTTAGGATATTTGTCCCCAGCTTTTCAGAAATGTTGAGACCATTACAAAAATTAATAAAAAAGGATGTATAGTACCATTGGGGACCTTTAGAAATCCAGGCTTTTGATTCAATAAATAAGGCCATAATAGACACTCCTTCTCTAATGTGCCTCGACTTTTCGCAAGACTTCACCCTCTACACGTTTGCCTCTGACCGATCCTACGCTGCCGTCCTAACTCAAAAGAATGCTGAAAACAACGAAGTCCCAATCGCCTTTATGAGTTCAGCCTTCAAGGGGGCAGAACTTAATTACCCAGTAGTAGATCAGCAAGCCTATGTTGTTTTCAAAGCAATAAAGCACTTCCGATCTTATCTGTTGAAATCTAGGATGAAAATCATTGTCCCTTACCCGACTGTCAGAAATTTATTAGTACAAAAAGAATCAGGTGAAAAAAGGGCACACTGGGTCACATCCTTGCAAGAATATGACATAGAAATCATCCCAGCACAAATTGTAAGAGGCCAAGGTTTATGCAAATTGGTCGCTGATTCAGCTGCAGGACAACAAGAGGAAAATGATATGTTAAATCCAGGACAACACTATCAAGATCAAATATGTTGTGCGCAAAACCCTATTAGTCCCTGGTACGATGACATAAAATTTTGGCTTATACACAAATCATCTCCCCGTCACCTTGATCCCACAAAAAGGAGAGCACTAAGATTAAAATATGCTTCTTTTCAGCTAATTAATGGTATTTTGTTTCATCAAAATTTTGATGGAGTACTAATGCGTTGTCTTGAGAAAGATGAAGCAGAAAAAGTCTTATTGGAATTTCATGCAGGAGAAGCTAGTGGGCATTTTGGTGGAGACACCACTGCCCATAAAGTATTAAGAGAAAGTTATTACTGGCCTAACCTTTTTAAATATGCTCATGCTTTATTTCGTAAGTGTGTCATTTGTCAAAAAGCATCCGGACGGATACAGAAACCAACTTTCCCTTTGCAACCAGTTTCAGTAGACTCCCCTTTTTAGCAGTGGGGTCTGGATATTATAGGCCCAATCAATCTGCCATCCTCACAGCAGCACAAATATATCATAACAACCATAGATTACTTCACCAGGTGGTCCAAGGCTACCCCATTAAAAGTTGTAAATACCAGCCAGGTAATATCATTCTTGAATTCAAATATTATTACTTGTTTTGGTATCCCTGAATGCCTAGTATTTGATAATGCTTCTTATTTTTCTTCTCTTTAAATGAGTGATTTCGCTCTAGAAAAAGGAATTAAATTAAAGTAATCTGCCAGCTATTACCCCCAAGGCAATGGTTTGGCAGAATCAACTAATAAAAATCTAATCAAAATTATCAAGAGAACGGTCTCTGAAAACCATAAAAATTGGCATAACACATTGTTAAACGCAATCCGGGCTGATAGAGTAACTCCTAAAGCTGCTGTGGGTAACTCACCTTTCTTTCTCGTTTACTACAGAGAGGCGATTCTTTCGCCACATGTCCTTATTCCATCTCTGCAGTTATCGCAAAAAGTACAAGAAGAAGACTGTCCCCCTTTGGAGATTCGAATTAACGCTTTGTTAAAATTAAAAGAAGTGAGGGCTCAAGCAAAGCGGAAATTCGATCAACATCAACTCATTGTTAAAAAATGGTTTGATTCCAATTCTGCCTCTGACAGAAATTTTGAGGTAGGTGACCTTGTCCTAAAATGGGACAAACCTCATGAGGGAAAAGGAGAGCATACTAAGTTTCAGAACTTGTGGTTGGGGCCATTTTTAATTGCTGAGAAATTGGGTCCCAGTTCCTTCCGATTACATAATTTAGAGGGGCATCCAGACACCTTTCCGGTGAATGGCCAAGCTCTAAAAAGGTACTTTTCCTGATGATGCTCCCATGTACACTGTGTAAATATTTTCTATTTTGTTTGCTGTTTGTTTTTATTTGCTGGTCTGTTTTGATTTTTCCTTTATGCTTATCCATCTTTCTTTTTGAAACACACATGCCTGCATTACGGGCTAGCTCAGACGAAGAGAACAGAAAAAATTTCCCCTCTAAAATGACTATTGAAAGTTGTTTAAACATCAATTGTGGTATTTCTCTGAGTTTGCAGCCATGTTGAAGATAATTTGTTGTTTGAAAAACGTTTCTTGATTTTAATCTGCAACTGAAGATAGTCACGATCATCTATAAAAATTATTTTTATGCTGTCCTTGTTCCTTAAGAGAACAACTCAGAGATGTCTCCCTGCTCTTGAAAGTGAGTTTTATTAACAAACTATTTCCAGATCTTAATAAAGGATAGCTAAGAAATTTCTTCAAGGTATGTAACTTACTAAGATGTGTCCAAAAACTAGAATTTTCAGTGTCACCCCGCTCTATTAAATATCTTTAAAACTAAATAAACCCTCAGAGAGCTCTGGGAAGTGCTTGTAAACCCGTCGGGATACTGAACAGGTCTGCTGGCAGTGGGTAAATGCATGCATGATGCTAAGATAACTTTGTCGGGGTACTGAATAGGCCCGCTGGCAGCAAAGAAATGTCAGGTAAAAGAAAATTCTTAGATATGGATTCTTTTTTACCTTAAATGTCCTTCGTTCTGATCTGGAACTTCTTGGCAGGATACAGATATCAGAGTGGTTTAATTGACATCCCTGCTGAGGCTATGGATGCCTACTAGCAGCAGCGGCCCTGTCAATAGTATTGAAGATTTTAACTTTAACATCGTGGCTCTCTTTTGTTAAGATTGTCATCAGTTTTCGTCTCTTTAAAATAACAGTAGTCTGAAACTGGAATCATTATAATTATTTATGATGTTCAGACAACTTTTCAGTTGTTTTCTATTTGAAGTTTTTCTGATTACCCTAATCTGAACTCGTTCATTTCGCAGAGATAACTATTTCTCCCAGCGTGTCTCCATTGTTGGCAGCAGTAATATAATTACTATTGTTTGTAAGCTGCCCACACAGGGTCTCTAAATTTTCATTACTCGTCATGAGCATTCTCACTAATCGACATTTGTCACTTGTCAGTTTTTACATATATTTTTAACGATTTTGTTTTCAGGACTGTAAGCATGAAAACTCGCAGTTGGAAATGACATTTTGTTTCGATTTTTCATCAAAGGAGAACTGCTCATGTGGTTTATCATAGAATTGTCATGTTTTTTCTATGGACATGATTGTTCTCCTTACTTATAACCCCTTGGTTCTAAACATGCCTTGGTTGCATAAGTGAAAGACCTCCATTCATTAATTTTCGATTGATATTGATGGAGTTTTGATTCATGGAGCTTTGAATTATTCAATTTTTATTTGATGCACTTACCTTTGTAATCAAACTATGAATGCACATATTTTGGTTTTAAAGTGCTCTGATCCTAGTACGTACCCAATGCCAAGGTGGCATATGGAGTACAGCATGCCATTATTCTTCTGCATGGTCTTGGGCTTCACGATTTTGTTCCCACGCATGGTGATTAACGCCTCTGCCTACCATTTGAACTGTCATAGCATTGTTTTGTTGAGGCTCAGGGCTATGGTTCTGTGGCTTTTTATCAAACCCTACCTGTGAGTTCTGTGTTGATTCCCTTCTGTTCACCATGGCTCCAGTGGTAAGGATTGATCCCAATGGCATCCAAACCTTTCTATCATATGATAATGCCAGGGACGATTTAGAAAGGAACGATTGGCATTCGTTCATCGAAAAGTTTAAGGGTTTCAATCTAAGAGCTGCCCAAGAGTTCGCATTGACCTTCGATGGATACAGAGCAAAGATAGGTGACGTGCAACTAGAGGCAACTGAGGAGTTCTTAAGCCAAGCCACTGGTTTACCAGCTGTCGGGCAAAAATGGTTCAAGAATGCAAAAGTTGAAGAGGTACCCTGGACTTCGATGTTCACCTCACGGAATATTACTAGTTGCGATCGAGGTATGCCAGTCTCATCCTTAAAACCTAGGTGGCATGATCTACTTGCTATTGTGAAACAGTTTATTACATGTGAAGGAAGATTTGGGTTAGTTTTCCTGTATCATCTGCGATTGCTTATGAGTTTCATTGGCTTCCCGTTGAATATACCCTACTTCCTGCTTAGAAGTCTGTATAAGATGGGAAAATGGTTTAAGAAGCAGAGGTCTGATTCGAGTTTATTCCATCATGGTTTAATTAAAATTATCCTTATGCATCAGTTACATTTACAAAATGATTATTGGGATGCATTTATTTTACGAAATGGTTTCGGAAATCATGAATTGGGACAGGTTGATAAGCCGGTTATCATAGAAACCCTTGTGAAACCTACCACCTCTCCTCCACCACTCATGCCCTGTGATATTTCCCTTAATAATGAACCCTCGACCTACCCTGATGTTACTCAACTGGACAATCAACCGGGTTCGCACCCAAAGAGTTGCACTAAAACTGTTAAAAAACCCACAGGGAAGAAGCTAAAGGGCAGCGTCGATGTTAATTACAAGAATACAAGGGCTGGTCATTTGATTTCACGATGTGCTCGAAATAAAATCAAACCCTATGCAGACACAAACAACATGATTAATGTGAGTGAATATTCAGACTCGAAAATCTAAAGATTCATGGATGAAGAGGACCCTATGTCATACGGGCTCTATCCTGACACACCCTATGATTATGTAAACAACCTGCCTCCTTGTCTAAAGGATAACCCGGATTTCTTGGGAATTAGACTCTGTGATAAACCTACCTTTCGTGTGAACGATTATCCAACCCTTAATTCTGTCAGTGCCAATGCACAGTCCCTACAGCCACAGTGTGATGAATGTCGATCCTGGATCAACATGTATTATACGGATGTGCCTTTACTACAGTCCCGACTTAAATCTTTAAAAGACCAAGTGGATTTGTTGACAAACGAGAACATTATACTCCAATCCATAACCCAAGCAAAGGAGAAATGCCAAAAAACTACAGGATTTGTCATTTTCAAGAAGGTAGAGGCATCAACAGCAATCGTGAACTCCAAGATTGCTTGATATGTTTTGATACCGTGATCTGAGGTATGATTGTCTTTTTAATTTTAGCATGATTTTGTCACTCTCAATTTAGGATATACGATTCGATTGAATTGATTATCTCTCTTATAAAGATTAGCTTGTTTTTTTTATTGAATAAAATATGATTGTAGTTTCTATTATAACTAGCTACAGAATCATAAGATTCTGTAGCCAGTTACAAAAATTCGAATTGCTTGATTTTACAATTGAAAACATATCTAAAATCTTCCCATTTTCATTTGTTTTCAGGAACCCATGATTTCCAAGAAGATATGAGGCACTTTTGACATCTCCCAACCATATCAACTTTGTGTTTTTAGTAAATAGATTAGACTCTTGATAGTTTTGATATCTAGTAAAATCAGGGAGGTTGCCTCCCCCATATTTTTGGAACAGATTTGATATTATCAACATGAAACATTTTTGTTTCCTGGAACCTATATAAGCATGTTATTTTGTAAACATGACATGATCTCTGCCTGGGACAAGACTATGGATTTTTCATTTACAGACTTGAATGGAATATAATACTCGTCACAGCTTTAGCTTTTCCGTATTGTGTTTTTATTCAAGTCATGTTTATTTCAATTTGTAAATACATTATGATTGCTTTCGCTATCATGGTTTACTACAAGTTGGTATGATAAAAGTTTATATAATATCCATGTTTCATGTTCCAGATATAACACACAATAATCATTTGTTTAAACTTGAATTAAAAGATTTATCTCTATCTTTGATTGAACGTTTATACACAAGTTCTTACAGCAGGATTTATCTTAATGTGGCTGCTTGTAAAATTATGAGATTGCTCTGATCATATCTTTTATATGTTCTATCATTCGAACTTCATCATTGATGCTTCCCATTTATGAGAAACAATTTCAGGATCTGCTGCAAGTTTACCTCGTCAGATAAGGTGACTGGATGCTACACATCAAACAGATATTGGATGCGACAATAGGTCAGCCTATTATTTGATTTCGTTAGCATAATAAATATAGAAGTCCCCTGTAGTTAAGACAATTTTTAGCATCTGTTATTTCTTATGTTTAATTAGACAGTTTGATATTTGATTTCTTTCATATAAACATTATAAGGAAACAAATCACAAAGATTAGATAATAGTTTTACTGTTGTTTAAAAAATTAATTTACATTCGATTTTCACAGATTTAGATTAAAATTCGTATTCTGTACATATTATATATATCTTAGAATTAGAATTATTTGTATGTATTGTATATATGATAAGTAGAGTTATTTTACAAGTATTAGTTAGTTAAACTGTAAATATATATTAGATGCATATATAGTTTTTCAACGATTTTTATTTATTAAGTTATTGTATTTTCTTTAGTTATATGTTTCACTTTCTTTAGGACTTAGATTGGCCAACGGGGCCGCTAAACCCGTCGGAGTGGATTAATCCAAACGGCTTGGGTTAATTAGACAACCTTGGACCGGATCCATTCCTCTAGTTGACGAGCGGTCAATTTCGGTCGCCAAGAGGCTGCTAATTGCGACAAAGAATGTAGATGATTGTGCAATTGATGGGATGATTACTTTAGTAAAGAATGCTATCTCCGTTTTCATGTTTGTTGTGATTAATCAGGTGATCATTGTCTCAGCAGAGAGGATGAATGATACAGAACAAGTGGAGAGGAAGTACCCTCACTTCTCACCTGAGTAAAAGCAGACTTTTGGTGGTCCAAAAGCTCCAAAGTGGGGAGGAATGATCCAGGAGGCTCCCAAGGCTTAGAAAATGCTCAAAAATGAAAGTTCTCGGAATTGAGTGAAACCAATTTCATTGTGACTGGATCGTCGTGATGATTCCATCCATATATTTACTTTCTCAAACGGGCTCCATATTCGAGAGTTATCACACTCTGATCAGATTCTCAAACAGTTAAAAAGTCAATGCTGGCATCAGCATGATGTCACCAAAGCTAATTAATGATGTTGAAGTGGCAGAGACATGTGGCAGTACTACAACAGTTGACTGGGCAGATGACAGATCCAATCAGAATTGGACACGTGACATGTGATTTGGGAAAATGTGGTGGTGCCACGTGGCCCAGGCATGGGAAACCACATGGCACCCAGTCAACAGTCGAATGGAAAGTTCCAAAACTAAGTTTGGGGTCCATGGGTTTTGAACCCACGACCACCACAAGCCCAAGTGCCTTCAGAAATGGTACAACACCAACGTGCCCACATTGTTTCTTGTTATGTAACACCACATTAAATATATTTAAAGCGCATATATGTAAGGTTTGGCATGGGAGGGGGCTGGGGCTAAGCCCCAACCCATGGTCTATCATCCTAACCTATGACCCGAGGCTCATACTTTCCACTAAAACCACCAGCGCACATTAAGCCAGGGCTCTGAGTATTTTTCCACAAGACCGAGAGTTTCCACTTGAAAGGCGCGCGGGGAGTTTTCCTATTTTAGGTCGAGGTCACCTCATAATGCGCCATATAACCAGGTCTAGTGCAATTTAAGTTGCCAACACTTAGCCCTTTGGGCTAGCGCTTGACTATTTATATTGCATGTGACCAAGTTTTGATGAGCGCGCACCACATTTTGGGGGCTTAAGCCCAAATTTATGTAAAAAATGGGTTTTTACTATAGTTTTTGGCAATTTTAATTGATTTTTGCCTGATATAATGACCACAATTGTTTTTTTTTAGGATATCTTGGCCATTTGGAGGGGGATTTGATCCCAGAAAGAGGCCATATCTTCAGGGGAAGTTGGGATTCCTCATCTGAGCCTGAAAACTATAAAAAACCAGGCTTTTTGAAGCTTGAAAAAGACTTTTTGATGCAGGTATTTGAAGGAGCAGTTTGTAATTTTTGGCCTTTTGCCATGTTTTGAGAGGCATTTTTCTCATGTTGTTGAGAGGAGTTTGATGATGCATGTATGAATTTGAGAAATGAGGTCTTGCACAACATATCTGAGGCATGTTATGTAAAAACAAAGAGCCATTGTAAGAGAACTTGAGCATTCTAAAGAGCAATAAAGAGGTCCTCCACTTGGAAGCAGGCTCGAAGACGTAGCCAACGATTGATGAACTCTGTTAACAAGTTCTTGTCTCTATTTCTCTTTTTGTTTTGTTGATCTCTTCTCTTAATTTGCAGCATGTTTATTAATGGCTGATCTCTTTAATCATTAATGAGCATCAAGTAAAAGTCACATTTGATATTCCACAATAAGTTAATGAGTTTATGTATTTCATATTCTGATTGATCCGATGCATAAAATACAATAAACTAAACTTGCAATTTATCAGTAATACCTTCATTTTTGGATCAGGTTTATGGTAACAAAGAATTTGGTTTTGAAGGTTTGACAGGAATTGCAAGCATTGGATGCTCACCAGAGAAAAACTCAAGCGAGGAGAAGGCCAACTTGAGGCTCTTAATACAAAGATTCAAAGGAGACGACATAAACAAGAGATGTCTTCACCAAGAAAACTAGTTCCTTTTTCATCTGAGGATGATTTCTTTGAGTCATTTCAATTGATGAAAGCCATGGTAGAGGAACTTTATCAGAAAGAGGATTGCGAAGAAATACAAAAGTTGAAGAAGGTGAATCTTCAGTAAGAGAAGAAGGAGGAATTGGAGGTGGTGGACCTTCAGAACCTTCTTCTCCTTCATCCTCGTCATCTACAAGTGAAGCAAGTGTACATCCCTCCAAGAATAAGCAACCTAAGAAAACTCATCGTTCTTCTGATATGCCTTTATTAAAGTTAGATGTAAAGTTTCAATTACCCACTTATGATGGTGAATTAGATATAGAAAAACTAGATAATTGGGTGAGACAGTTAGAAGTCTATTGCAGGATACAAAGGATTGTTGATGATGAAACAAAGATTCAACTTGCAAGTCTCAAATTGGGAAGCACAACTCTCATATGGTGAGAAAGAAAAACTAAGGATGATCTCAATAGAAATGGTAAAACAATCTCTTCTTGGAATGATTTTATCATTGCTTTGAAGAAACAATTATATCCATTAGCATACATGCAACAGGAAATGATGAATTGGCAAAGTTTAAGGCAAGTTAAAGTTCAAAGTGTACGAGAATATACTCAAATATTTCGTAAGAAAGCATTAAATTTGGGTATTCCTTTATATACACAAGAGACACTCCTAAAATATATTGGTGGTTTACATTCTTATCTCAAGCGCACTATTCTTATGCTAAATCCTTCTAACTTTCATGAAGTATGTGTACAAGCCATTCACATTGAATCAAGTAAAGGGAATGTTGGTGATAGTGTTTCTACAGATACTTGGCAAAGAAATGATGCAAGGAAAAGGAAAGAGAAAGAGAAGAAGACAACCACAGCAAGAAAGAAGAAACCTACTTGCAAGCATTGTAAGAAAGTAGGTCACGATGAAGATCATTGTTGGGTCTTACATCCAGACTTGAAGCCAAAGAAGTGTGCCAACCATAGAAGGAAGAATACCACAACTGCGATAGTTCAAGTGGATCTTGGATCAGATTTCGGTGATGAGACACATGTTGTAGCTATGGGAATTCGAGGTATAAATTATGTTGCAAGTACTAGTTCTTCTAGATCAGTTGATGTAAATGATGAGTGTAAAAGGAGTGAACTTTTCCACATAAGGGTCATTAAAAATAATGTTAAAGTTGATACTCTTGTAGACAGTGGATCACAAGACAATCTAATCAGTGAAGAGGTTGTAAATAACTTGGGACTTGAAACAAATCCACATCTTAAACCATATCCATTGGGGTGGATATGTGGTGATAATAATTTGCAAGTAACCAAGCAATGTAAAATCAAGTTTGCAATCACTTCTAATTATGTTGCTGAAGTAGAGATTGATATAGTGCCACTGGACATATGTGGAATTGTACTGGGAAGCCCATACCTTTATGATAGGAAAGATATATTCTACATGGAGGAGAATAAATATTGCTTCAAGAAAGATGGGAAAGAGTACATCGTTCGTGCTCATCGCATGAAAACTAGTAGGTCTTTTGGAGCTACAGGGAAGTTAAAAAAAATGGTAAATGCAAGCAAAATCTTAACACTTATGTCTATAACAAAACAAGAAATTAGTGATGCTAAACATGATATGGTTCAATATGATTCTAACAGTCATGAAGTGTCACCGGAGGTACAGCATGAGGTTCAACTACATAATTTGATTATTGTTCTTGTTCAAAAGGGGAAGCATGTTGTTTCATTCTCATTAGCATGTATAGTATTTTTGATTAGTTTGCTGCTATTCACTGGTGTATGGCTGCTAACTGCGACAAAGAATGTAGATGATTGTGCAATTGATAGGATGATTACTTTAGTAAACAATGCTATCTCAGTTTTCATGGTTGTTGTGATTAATCAGGTGATCATTGTCCCAGCAGAGAGGATGAATGATACAGGACAAGTAGGGAGGTAGTACCCTCACTTCTCACCTTTGTAAAAGCGAACTTTTGGTCCAAAATATTCCAAAGTGGGGAGGAATGATCCAGGAGGCTCCCAAGGCTCAGAAAATGCTCAAAAATGAGAGTTCTCGGAATTGAGTGAAACCAATTCCATTGTGATCATCCCATCGCATTGATTCCAACCATATATTTACTTTCTCAAACAGACTCCGTATGTGAGAGTTATCGCACTCTGATCATATTCTCAAACAACTAAAAAATCAAAGGTCAACTGGCAAAAAAAGTCAATGCTAACATCAGCATGACGTCACCAAAGCTAATTAATGATGATGATGTGGAAGAGACATGTTGCAGCACTACAATAGTTGACTGGGAAGATGACAGATCCAATCAGAATTGGACACGTGGCATGTGATTTGGGAAAATGTGGTGGTGTCACGTGGCCCAGGCATGGGCATCCATGTGGCAACTAGTCAACAATCGAATGGCAAGTTCCAAAAATAATTTTTGGGTCCATGGGTTTTGAACCCACTCCATATGCAAGAGTTATATTTACTTTCTCAAACGGGCTTCGTATGCGAGAGTTATCTCACTTTGATCAAATTCTCAAACAGCTAAAAAATCAAAGGTCAACTGGCAAAAAAAGTCAATCCTGACGTCAGCATGACGTCACCAAAGCTAATTAATGATGCTGATGTGGTGGAGACATGTGGAAGCACTGCAACATTTGACTGGGAAGATGACAGATCCAATCAGAATTGGACACGTGTCATGTGATTTGGGAAAATGTGGTGGTGCCACGTGGCCCAGGCATGGGTAGCCACGTGGCACCCAGTCAACAGTCGAATGACAAGTTCCAAAAATAAGTTTGGGGTCAATGGGTTTTGAACCCACGACCACCGCAAGCCCAAGCACCTTCAAAAATGGTACAACACCAACGCACCCACATTGTTTGTTGTTATGTAACACCACATTAAATATATTTAAAGCACATATATGTAAGGTTTGGCACGAGAACACATATATGTAAGGTTTGGCATGAGAGGGGGTTGGGGCTAAGCCCCAACCCATGTTCTATCGTCCTAACCTATGACTAGGGGCACGGACTTTCCAATACAACCACTAGTGCACATTAAGCAAGGGCTTCAAGTATTTTTCCACAAGACCAGGAGCTTCCACTTGAAAGGTGTGAGGGGAGTTTTCCTATTTTAGGCCGAGGTCACCTCATAATGCGCCATATAACTAGGGATAGCATGATTTAAGGGGCCAGTGCTTAGCCCTTTGGGCTAGTGCTTGGCCATTTATAGTGC
Organism: Picea glauca; assembly: GCA_000966675.3. Classification (NCBI taxonomy): domain Eukaryota; kingdom Viridiplantae; phylum Streptophyta; class Pinopsida; order Pinales; family Pinaceae; genus Picea; species Picea glauca. The sequence continues at coordinate 287,824 of JZKD02S2299772.1, forward strand.
ATGTGACCAAGTTTTGATGAGCGCGCGCCACATTTTGGGGGCTTAAGCCCAAATTTATGTAAAAAATGGGTTTTTACTATAGTTTTTGGCAATTTTAATTGATTTTTCCCTTATATAATGACCAGCATTGGTTTTTTGAGGATATCTTGGCCATTTGGAGGGAGATTTGATCCCAAAAAGAGGCCAAATATTCAGGGGAAGTTGGGCTTCCTCATCTGAGCCTGAAAACTATAAGAAACCAGGCTTTTTGAAGCTTGAAAAAGACTTTTTGATGCAGGGATTTGAAGGAGCAGTTTGTAATTTTTGGCCTTTTGCCATGTTTTGAGAGGCATTTTTCTCATGTTGTAGAGAGGAGTTTGATGATGCATGTATGAATCTGAGCAAGGAGGTCTTGAAAAATAGATCTGAGGCATGTTATGTAACATCAAAGAACCATTGTAAGAGAGCTTGAGCATTCTAAAGAGAAATAAACAGGTCCTCCACTTGGAAGCAGGCCCAAAGACATAACCAACGATTGGTGAACTCCGTTAACAAGTTCTTATCTCTATTTCTCTTTCTGTTTTGTTGTTCTCTTCTCTTAATTTGCAGCATGTTTATTAATGGCTGATCTCTTTAATCATTAATGAGCATCAAGTAAAAGTCACATTTGATATTCTGCAATAAGTTAATGAGTTTATGTATTTCGCATTCTTATCGATCTGATGCATAAAATACAATAAACTGAACTTTCAATTTATCAGTAATACCTTCATTTTTGGATCAATGATTCATGTATGACAACCGTAGAATAATATTTGAACACAATGTTGTCTTTAATCTCATAAAGTGGCGCTCAACCTTGAGAGGCCACACAATTTTTTCTTGATGTGACAACTAGTGCAGAGAGCAAACCAAATGTGAGAAGTGGGAGATGAACTTCCTATAGAAATTGATGCCCCCAATAAAACTTTTGAGTTCATGTGCATTTGATGGCACAGGACATTACGTGAATGCTTGCACCTGAGAGGGATCTGGGTGCACACTTTGTGTATTCAATATGAAGCCCAAATATTGGATGGAAGGCTATCCAAAAAATGACTTCTTTTCTTTCACCTGCAACTTATGTTCGCGTAGCAACTCAAGAAATATGTGCACTTGTTGTAGATGGTATTGCCAAGAGTTACTGAAGATCAAAATATGATCTAAATAAATGACAACAAACTTACCCAGGTATGGCCTAAATATGTCATTAATTAGACACATGAATGTGGTTGGCCCACTTGTCAGTCCAAATGACATTACCATCCATTTGAAAAGACTAAATTTGGTTTTGAACATTGTCTTCCATGTGTTTTTTTCTTGCATGCGCACTTGATGATACATCGTTGTCAATTCCATCTTAGTGAAGAATCGAGCCCCTTGTAGGTGGTCCAGCAAATCCTCAATCTAGGGTAGGGCATATCGGTTTTTAACAATGGCTTTATTGAGGGCATGGTAGTCAGTCGTAAGGTGCCATTCAAAAGTGTCTTTCTTGGTCATAATAAAGGCAAGGGATACACATGGTGACGAAGAAGGTTTGATGTGTCCTAACTCCAAAATTTGGCTAATTTGGTGTTCAGTTTCAGAAGCTTCTCGAGGACTAGCAATTCAGTATGCAGTGGTGTTGGGCAACGATGTGCCTAGTATGAGTTCAATGGAGTTTTCAATAGAGCGTGAAGGGGGTAATATTGTGGGTTACGAGAAGACATATTTGAATTATTGGAGCAAGGGGACCATGTCTGGGGGTGTCAGTTTGGACAAATTATCGAGATTCATAGGGAAAATGAGGCAAAATGATACACATTTATTGATATTGATATTCTTAATAGTTTCTTTGTTTGTAATTGACGGAGTGGATTCAAGAGCCAAGGAGGTGAGAACATAGGTACTTCCTTTAATTTGAAAATGACATTGGTGAGATTTGGCATGGTATACAACATGTTTGGTCTGTTGGTATGGAAGGATGAGTAGAAATCGACACAATCCAAAGGTGAAACATCGCACGTTACAGTATCTCGAAAGGGGCCAATGACGAAAGTGACTGCACAACACTGTGAAACTGTGAGATGAGGGCCTCCATTTTTTACCCAACCAATTTGGTAGGGGGATGGGTGCGGAGTAGTGGGAAGTTGGAGGTGTTGAACTAGGTCTTGTGAGACAAGGTTCTTTTGACTTCCATTATCCATAATGAGGGTGACCAATTCATGTTTAATATGGAAATTATAGGTGAATAGAGGGGCAATATATGTGTCTAGTTCATTATCACTCATGAATATCAGAGATGGATCTACTTCGGTGGGATTATCAAGGGAAACAACTTTTGGAGATGTAAGGGAGTCGAGCGTAGTGATTTCTGCAAACAAGGTTTCATTGGTGCACAGACTCTTAAGTGCATGACAATCTGTGGAAGAATGTGAGTTGGTCTTGTGGAAATAACACCAGGTCACGTTTCTAGGTGAGGCAGGGGAGGCCTGAGGACTAGTGGTTGGGGAATGAAGAAAATTTCCATTAGTGGAGGGTCCAACATGGGGTTGGGGGGAGCATATTCGAGGAACCACCTTACGTTCCATGGCCAAGGTGTGAAGAAACACCTTTTCCAAGGAAGAGTTGTCAAACAGATCTACTTCATGACATATACTTAACATAAACCACAATTAAACTTGACAATAAATACCTCTTTGTGATCTATGATGTGTAGCTAGATGTTCAGTTTGCAGAAGATATCAATGTATCCCTAGATGGATTGATTGGCTATTTGTTAGAACTGCAACCATTTGGCGAGGAGGTTCTGGAGATAACCCGGTGGATAGAAGCGCTCTCCAAGAGCCTGACAAAATCCATCCCACATTATGATGTTTGTGTACGCTGGGTCAACCAGGTTGCCTATGTCAATGACTAAAGAACAATTCTTCAGCTGAGTATCCCACCATGTCTGTGCAATACCTTCGAGTTGTATACTGGTGATCTAGATTTTCATGTCATCGATCATCTCAGGGCATGTGCAGAAGTATGTGGAAAGGCTGTGCAACCACGAGTCGATGGTCTCACCATTTATTTGTTCTAAGAACTTGGAAAATTGGAGGCGTGTATCGATATCCATGTGTGTCGGGGCTCGAATATCTTGCAATAAAAAGAGCTCATGGAGAGCCACAGCTAAGTCTTGAATTAGAGCTATGTAATTTTAGGAGGAATCCTCTGTGGATGGATCCTTATATGGAAGAATAATTTTCATTCACCACAGATGTCTATCTGATACTGGATGTTATGTTGAGAGTTCCTTGGATTCTAGATGCATTGAGAAATAACCTGATGCCTTAAAGAGGGTGTGTGGAGTAAGCACGCCGAAATCCCGAAAAAGGCTGCACCAGAAGTCCTAAGAAAGATTGAAAATTCTGAGAAAAAAAAAATTGGTGGATGGCCTCTCTTCTAAATCCTGTGGTTGAGAAAAAGTTGGCTTGGATCCAGGTTTTGATACCAATTGATCTGCAAATCTATATGCAATAATTAAAAAACGTAGCCAATAAACTAGATTAACATTAAAAAAGAAAACGTTGCATAGTAAAAGGATTCATAGAACAGATGAGAAAAACATTGGGAATGAGAAGTCAAAATGACCATCAACTATTTTCAGCAAGGAAGATGCCTTTTTAGCAACCTGGGCGATTTTTTGTTTTGTAGCAACAACACATAAGTTGTTACTTTATTTATAAGCACTTTTCACAGTGATATTGACAAGCATTGTTTACAATGCTACTGACTAAACCGACCTTCTAACAAAAAATATGGAATTCCCTCTTACATTGGATTGACGAGGGTTGTTTATTAGTAAATTTACTGACCAAACTGACATGTTATCTAATTATTAGAAGTCTCCCTCCTCAACTTGACTGGTGAGGGTAGTTTACAATAGCAATTACTCATGTTGACTGACAAGGGAAGGTGGACACCCTCCCTATTATCCCACTATTCAAAGGATCATGCTTCGTGTTGGTGTTTTCCCTATGACCATGCCAACATATATGAGTATTTCAAACTACTCAAGTCCTCAATGAATTGAATTTGAAGTACTTAGAATAATTTGTAATCCAATAAGTTATAAGGTTATTCAAACTCACTTAAGTGAGAAACTAAGCAATGCAAAAAAGAAAGCATGCAAAACTTCTTATAACCATGAATTACATTTCTAAATTCATACATAAGAAAATAAAAGCTTACCTTCATAATCATAAACATGAATTCAAGAAGAGATGGATTTCCTATCTTTTAAATAGAATGGTCCAAGAAATTGGTTGATTGTGAGAAATTTTCCACCCAATCATAGGCATCCACTGTAGATGCCACCCCCAAGCCAAACTACAAGGCCACCAGGGAAAAATATATTAGTCAAGGACTCTCAATTCACTCACCCAATCCAATTTCTCTCAATCTTAGAAATTTTTTTTACCACATAATACTCCAAGGAACCATCCAACCAGAACAACCTTAGTACTCTCTTCCACTACCCCACACACCACAAGGAATATACTTCCCTTCTCTTCTCAATAATCTCTCATGAACCTTCTTCCCTCTAGTACTCTTCATTGTGTGCAAAAAGAGTCTAATTTAATGTCTACCTTTAGGAATAACATAGAAGAGTTATACTTCATCTCTTGCTCACTCAATGAATAATAAACTATGGGGAAATGGATGGTTTCCTTAATAACCTAGCCTCTATGCTCATTTGCAACCTTTCATCTCTCTTTTCTCAAATCCACCATCTTCTCTTAAACAACTCTATTTGGTCTTCTATGGGTTTGAATCTCAATCTCTCACTTGAGAATGTGACTCCAGAACTTTAGAGGTGTATCGACATGAGAGAATGGTTCAAATTATGAGAGTGATGGTAAAAATGGGTTTAAATGAGAATCCCTGGGTTGTAAGAATGAATGAGTTGGCATTAAAATGGTAATATTTTTTGAGCCAATTTGAATTAGCATGGAATATAGTACACATGAATAGAGGAGGTTCAAATTCCTATAAAGATGGAGTCTCTTACACTCATGATTTTTGTACTCAACCCCCATGCCTTCATAACTATGGAATATCCACCAACCACTTCCTGTGTTTAATTATGTGAAAATTTAGCAAACAAATTGTGAAATTTTGTGCAATCTATGGGGGTGAGAATCCCCCCCTCCATGTGGAAAATTTTCCAAGTAGTTTGGTTTGTCTAGCTAACATCTGAAAAAATGATTTTTGTGCATATTCAAAGGGGGGACAAAATAGCTGCTTAAAAAAAGAAAAGTGATGAACAATTCTACCTATTTCAAGGCCTTACCTAAATGTGAGGCGGTGCTTGTAGAAAATACAAATATTCTTGGGATTCAAACTAGTGGGATCAATATGCATTATGGATTCTCACTTCTTACTATGTCTTTCTTTTATAAATTTTAGAGTTTGTATGTTTTGAACTATTAATTGTAATTAGTTAGCTTTTTCATTTCTTTATTTTGTTTCTTTTAGGACTCTTAGATTGGCCAACAGAGCCATTAAACCCGTCGGAATGAGTTACAACAAATGGATTGGGTTATTTAGACAACCCTTGACCAGACTCATTCTTCTAGTTGACGGATGGTCATTTTTGCTCGTCAACAGGTTGGTAACCCAAACACATGTTGGTATGCTACCCTAGTGCAGGTTGATAACCCCAACACAGACTGGTACGCTACCCCAATGCAAGTTGGTAATCCCAACGTAGGCTGGTATTGTACCCCAACACAGGCTAGTGTTCTACCCCAACGCAGGTTGGTAACCCCAATGCAAGCTAGTAAGATACCCCAATGCAGGCTGGTATGCTACCCCAGTGCAGTTTGGTAACCCCAACGCAAGCTGGTACACTAACCCAATGTAGGTTGGTAACCCCAACATAGGATGGTAAACTACCCCAGTGCAGGTTAGTAACCCCAATGTAAGTTAGTACTCTACCCAACACATGTTGGTAACCCCAATGCAGGGTGGTATGTTACCCCAGCGTAGGTTGGTAACCCCAATGCAGGTTGGTATGCTACCCCAACATAGGTTGGTAACCCAAACACAAGCTGGTACGCTACCCCAACGCAGGTTGGCAACCTCAACGTAAGCTAGTACACTACCCCAACGTAGGTTGGTACTCCAACACAAGTTGGTATGTTACTCCAATACGAAAGGTTGATGCAAGTTCAAAACTTGTTATGATCTATGGATTCATGAAATTAAACAAGTCAATGGTTGAGGTGTGTAGAAGCACATAAATAGTGATGATGATCATTCCAATAGGAATACCTTCCTCGTTAAGAGGGAGTGCTAAATTTTTGAGTCAGATTATGTGTGAGTTGACGACTTACTAGTTCTGTATGAACTAGATGCCAACTTGTAGTGTCAGAAATGATTCCTAGTTAGAGTGTCAATCAATAGCATCAAATTTTACTAGATGGAGGTCCAACCAGTAGTGTTGGAGGTGTTTATCAGCTACATGGCTAATGTGTGGCTATGATGATGATAATCATTACCTGATCTGTTTGATCATATGATAGCCTATGTGCCTATGGTGATGTTACCTGTAGAATGGTCTGAAAGACCATGTGAGTCTTTCCCATTCCATGTGAGATGGATGGATATGTTTGAGACCACTACATGAAGAACATCTTAGTTAATACCTAGCTAGCTAAGAGAGAGTTTTGATGTTTTGGTAGCTACGGGAGGTATTAAACTCCACGTGTAACCTATGACTTAGAATAGAATATTCTGGAAGCAAGTGAACCATTAAAAAGATGTGTGGAAACCCTAGAAGACAAGTTAGCCTAGAAAAATAATAATATTAGAATATTATCTTCCAGAAATACAAGTCGGCTCCATAGGAAAAAGATAAACATAAAATATAATTACCAGAAAGTCAAGTCGACCTAGCTAGAAAAGTCATTTGATAGATTAATATAAATAGAGGACGTCTTAGCTCATTTGGATAGCCAACCAGTTGCAAGTCTCGTGGAGGACTGCAGTTGTAGCTACAAGGAGGAATAAGGATGTATGGTCATCTCTTGCGTCTTGATCTCTCTCTAGCTCTATCTTGGTGATTCTCTTGGTGGTTCTTGGTAATTCTCTTGGTGATTCTCTTGGTGGTTCTTGATGAAACTATTGGTGATATTCTTGGTGATACTCTTGGTGATATTCTTTCTAAGTATGGGGAGATTATAAGAGATTAGTGCAATTGCAGTTGCTGCAATTGTGTATGGTACTTGTTCTATGGATATGGAGACTCTTTCTCTTGTGTGATACACTTGGATAAGGAGCGCTCTACTCGTCTTGAGTTGTTGTTGCAGTTAATAACTAGGGTTTATATGTTGGTTCTAGTGTATACTTGTCGAAATTATTCTAAGAAAAGGTTAATGTGCTCGGGGGTGGCATATGTGAATGCCTATGGTTTAGTGACAATGAAGTGACATTGTCTATGGTTAAACGAGCATACGAAAATTTCAAAAACTCATACTAGAAGCAATATAGGGAACCCATCTTTTCTCAACTTGAAAAACTTATGTTTATAATCTAAATATCAAATCATATCTTAGACTCCAAAAAAGTACATACAACTTCAATGAAGAGAATGAGGTAAGGAGTGTTGTATTTTATTTTAAAATTATAAGTTATGAAATATTTTTAGGATTGCTCAATTTTTTCCAAATTTCATGAGGGGTGTTACAATCCAAACTTCATTGTCATAAAGAGTCACACACACACACACACAATCACAATCCTAAAGTTCGACACTTTTACATTTGTTTTCAAAACCATAATAAGCTTTTCAACTACCAATGGTTATCTTCTCAACATTGTGGTTCCAGTTTAAATGGCAGTTGAAATCAATACCTAAGTACTTGTAAAAATCACACCTATGCAAGGGTGTTATCACGGTCCAAAATTAAACAATAAATTCTTATCTTAGTTTTAATTATCACAATCTTGGTTTTATTGATATTAATGGTAAGTCCATATTTTTGGCAAAATTGTTGGAGAACTTTGAGTCATTTGTAAAGATCTTCCATAGTTTTTGCAAGGAGGACAATATTATAAAAATATAAGAGAATGATAACTATTCCAACCATGCTCCCTCATCTTCTAAACTTTTTTCCATTTTATTGATATAGATGCTAAAAATGGTGGGAGAAACGGGACACCCTTGATTAACACTTATAATGAAATTTATGTCCATAGACCACTCTTTATCACATTTCATATGAGCAATAACCTTAACATAGTTACCAACTTGACAAGAACTCTGCAGTGTTCTCATCTTTTTAATGTTGCATTTAGTGGTTTTTTTAACCCTCATTTTAAAATGTGGTGCTACTAGTATCATCCATTTTTTCAAGGTTAAAATTACAAAAATTTCCAACTATTATATGTAATGTTGCAAACAAAAACATTAAAATTGACCCCCAAAATACAGCTAGTTTGAAACCATGGCCTTGAAAACTTGGACCATTGTGAACAAAAACCTTAAAATCAATCCCCAAATCAAAAAGTGGTGTTTCTACTTGTTAGTTTTTGTAGCTCAGAGGTACTTCTGCATTGGCAGTTCCCAACATGCAGAAGTGACGAGAAACTGTCTCTCTTAAGTGACTTTATAAAGTGAGTTTATAAAGTTAACTTGAGTATTTTATTATTTAATCGGTAAAAGTGACTTTATGAGGGTTGAGTGAATTAAGTGATTTAAGTCACCTCAATAGAAGATTAAGTCATGACCATTGATCTCAAGAGAGAAAGATCTAATCTTAACTATCTATCTCTTTGGATATCTAGGGTTAGGGTCTGTTGACGCTTAAAATTGCAACGATGAATACCGCTCACAAATGATTGCCAAGCTCTATTACTTATTTATAATAATAATAATAATAAACTAGTAGGTGGGACCCCCTTGTAGACTAGTGGCACTATGATAGATGTGTTGCAATTATATTATTTTTTGTTGTTTTAATGATCCCAACATAGTCTTCTACAGTTGATTATTCAATTCATGGTTCTAATCATTATGGTGAGATAAGATGATTGGTTGATTGTGGTATGGCTAAATGGTTGATGGTCACTCACAAATTATGGTTGTACTATGGATAAAAGGATTATTTGTTTTACAGGTTCTATGTTTATGCATTGAACATCGATTGATTATTTTACATATGATGTTATGCAAAAGGATGATGTGGGAGCTTAAACAAAAAGGAAAAAGACTATGTAGAAGCCTTAAGGTTACATGTAATAGTGACAAAAGAAAAGTGTATAGACATTGTTGCTAGTCTTATGTTATTTGATTAAAGGTTATGTGTGAGGCATATATGGTAACGTATATCATATGGTTGTTATTAAAATATTTTAACATGACTAAAGGTGGCACACTATGTAATGGATATAGAAATGAGATATATGTTTGAATTAATGGTTGATTCTATGGTGGATTGGTTAGCTTGTATGTTGAATTGAATGGGGTTTGGGAAGGAAGCGATGTGAATTTACTGCACATCACTCAAACAATCCTCGAGCCTGTCGCCCTAGCCATTGTTGCATTTTTTTTTTTCGTTCTGGTGGTTGTTGGTGCTCCGTGATTTTTGGTTGTGAAAAAAGTATGCAGTCCAACTCTCTCCTTCAAGCAAGCTTTTCCAAGTATGGTTCCTTTATTTTCCATCCATGATGGCTCCTCTATGTTATGAATCGATTTTTGGCTCAGAATGGCTTGAGGTATATGTTTTTCTTAAGTTTTTTTTACTATGTATCAATGTTATTCTTATGGTTTTTTTTGTGAATACTCAATATTGTTGGCATTTTAAAGAAAACGATTGAATGTGCTTGTTTTGTGTAGCTTGTACATTGGTTTATTGGTTAAAAACATGTTCGGTCAGCTTGGAGTTTCAGTCTAGTTCTCTATGGAAAGTTATGATGATGGTTTAGCAAGCCCTAATTTTTGGTGCGTGGGTCTTACAACCAGTATTGGTGTTAAGTTTTTGTCACTCCTTTTCTCGGTGGTTGATATGTTTCGTTCCTCCGGGTTGCAACACAAACTATTAAGAGTTGAATTTTTCTTGCCTTGTTTTGGCCAAGCACCAAGTTGTATTGTATCATGGCATTGGCCTCATTATATAGTTGTTGTTGGAAGCATTGCATAGTTGGGTTTGTATCTCCCATAACTTTGAATGGAAACTTGTATATGTGTTTGGTTAGCCACAGGTTGTGCTTAGGAATTCTTTCCATAGTGTTTCTAAGAGATCACTTCTCTTGTTATCCATTGGAGGTGACTGACTATTATGTTTTGGTAACCCTCATTGTCAATTTTTTGGTTTAAATCTTATGTGTCTGTGGTGAGTTTTAAAAGGAAGGAATGATCTTTTTTTTTGAAGACTCTTCCTTGATTGAGCCATTTGTTGTTACCTCTCTGCAATAACTTTTTAAGAAATGGAACAAGTTGTTTGTGTCTCAAAGACTATCTCATGTGGTCGAGATATTTGTTCTTACTTCCTTTATTGTGTTAAACCCTAACACGATCTTGGTCTAGTTTCAATCATGTCAAGAGTAAAAGAGAGACATGTGTGTGCTTGGTATATTTGGGCACAATTTGGTTCTGTTCCCTTCGTGGGAACGATTTGTTTATGTCTGTCGTTGGAAATTTCTTTTAAAAATAAATCTGTACATGTCTAATTTTCAAGAATCTTAGGCTCAGAGTTGCATGTTATTGGTTGAATGCTAGTTCGAATCAAGACTTGTGTTGATAAATATCTATGTGTGATTGAATCGAGGCCCGATTACGAGTGTTAATGCCAATGGATTGTGTCAAATAATGTTGGAAAGTCGACAGTTGGTGGTTAATACTAGGCCTATTCTTATTTAATTTTTAAATATTGGATGTGGATGGATGGAATAACTGTGCATATTTCTATTTGGTTTTAGAAGGAAAAGGGGTTTAGCGTTGGAATATGAAAGATTGTGTCTCAAAGGGTTGTAATGTTGAAATTTGCTTATTATCACTGTTGTATAGATAGTGTATATATGCAAGGGATGTTATAATTGAAGTATTTTGGGCATATGAATTGTTTTTTATTTGTAGTCAACAAACATTCTGTAAATAAGGGGCAGTTAAATGGTTTTGGTTTTAAAAGTGAATGCTTATTGGATTATGAAGTTTAAACATAGTTATGGTTTTTGTTTGATTTGATTTATTTTTATGAACATTATCCATATTTTCCCCTCTCATACTTTTTTTTCACTCATCATACCCCCCTCATAATCTCAATTTCATTTTTACACGCCCTATTCTATAAAATAAATTAAAAGCTTTGTATAACATTGACAAAAGATATGTCACATAAATAGGTGGCAGCTGATATTTTTGGTATTGATTGCACAGTTAAATTGTAATGTTCCATATATATAATGTATGCAGAAAAAAAATAAAATACTAGAAATGGCAGATAAACAACAATATAACCATAACAATACAACTATAACACCAAAATGATATCATAATAACACCAGAAAGAGCACTTTGATTATTGAGAGCAATGTTCACTTGCCTCTTCGAGGGGGCAACATCCAACAGAGCAGAGCTCTATTACAATAATATCCAAGACAATAGTTCTCATACCCTCGAATCCTATTTGTACTAAACATGTCTATCAAAAGAACCATCTAGAGGAAGATCCTTCTAGAAGCGAAATTTTCTGTTAGGTCTTCTTACATTCGACTTATTCTTCCTTATTGCTAGGACTTATTAATATTGACCTTTATTACATAAGAATATATTATTCTACCTACGTGAGGGGTTAGGTCCCTAACATGTCCTTCCCCTTAAAAATAATTGTGTCCTCAAGGCTTGAGATGTGGAAATTGTTGCAGAATGGTAGTTGGTTCCCAAGTGGCATATGTTGGGGTTGTATCTTTCCATTGGACTAACACTTCCTTGATGGTTTGTTGATGTAGGCGACACTCATGTTGGTCCAAAACTGATTCTGGCTGTATCCAAATGGGGCCTTCTTCATCCAAGTCGGGAAGATTGGTTTAAGTTTGGCACTTAGTTCCAATCACCTTCTTTAAGCAGGAAACATGAAAAACATGATGTATCTTAGAATGACTAGGAAAAGGTAACTGATAGGCCACTTGTCCCACACGTTTGAGAATGGTATAAGGACCATAAAATTTGGGTGTCAGTTTCTAACAATGGTCAGCCTTGAGGGAATTTTTCTTGTAAGGTTGCAGTCGAAGAAACACATGATCCCCTTCTGCAAATTGACGTTCAAAGTGACCTTGATCTTCTTGTTGCTTCATGCGATTCTAGGCCATGACCAAATTCTCTTTGAGGGTACAGAGAATAGCCTCTCGAACTGTAAGAGTTTGGTCCATTGCTTGGACCTTTGCGAAAACTAGTAAATATGAGAGAACTAAAGGTGGATTTTGTCCATATATTGCTTCAAAAGGAGTCATGCGGGTAGTTGTATGGTATGAAGTGTTGTACCACCATTCAGCTAGTGGCAACCATTAAGCCCATTGATTTTTCTTTTCTGATGCAAAACACCTCAAATATGTTTCCAAACACTTGTTGACAACTTCATTTTGACCATTAGTCTGGGGATGATAAGTTGTGTTGAGATGAAATTCAGTGCCTTGTAGCTTGAACAATTCTTGCCAAAAATTGTTGGTGAAAGTTGGGTTGCAATAAAAAACAATAGAATGCGGCATGCCAGGCAGCTTGAAGACCTGATCCATGAAAAGTTGAGCCACAGTGGATGTTGTAAATGAGTGTTGAAGAGGACAGAAATGATCATACTTGGAAAGGCAATCAATGACCACCATGATGACTGATTTATTGCCCGATTTAGGCAAGTCTACAATAAAATCCATAGAGATGTCCCGCCAAATAGAAGGTGGAATCGGAAGCAGTTGTAGTGTGCCCAAATATTTGACTGTTTCTCCCTTGTTGTGTTGACACACATCACATTCAGCCACAAAATTACGAACGTCCTGTTTCATACCATCCCAAAAAAAAGAACGTTTGACCCTGTCATAGGTTTTGGTAAACCCTGTGTGCCCAGCTGTGGGTGTATCATGAAGCTCAGAAAGTATCGTGATTTAAGTTTTGACTTTTCACTTAAATAAAAATGGGCTTTGTATCGAAGCTCATCATGGAGTCAAGAGTACCCTAGGGAAACTGGATAATTGGACTGCAATTGTTGTATCAGATGCAAACTTTTGGGATCGTGTAGCCACTCCTGGCAAATGGCTTGGAGTCAATCCAGTACAATGAAGGAGAGAGAAAAAAGGGACCCTTCATCTTCACATTTTCAGGAAAGTGCATCCGTAACCACATTGTCTTTTCCTTTCTTGTAAATGATCTCATAATCATATCCAAAGAGCTTAGTCACCCATTTTTGTTTCTCTGGGGAGGAAATGAGTTGTTCCATAAAATACTTGAGGCTTTGATGATATATCTTAATATGGAAGTGTTTCCCCAATATATAAGGGCACCAAATATCAACAACATGCATAATAGCCAACATTTCATTTTCATAGATTGATTTGCCCAAATTTTGTTCAAACAATTGTTTGTTGGTAAAGGCCAAAGGTTGACCCTCTTGCATAAGGACAACACCAAATCCTTTTCCTGAAGCATCACATTCCATAACAAAGGTCTTTGTGAAATCAGGAAGTGTCAAGACTAGAGTGGTGCACATGGCCATATTCAAGGTTTGAAAATCCTGAGCAACTGTTGGAGTGCAGTGAGAGGGGCCTCAATCTTTCCATAGTTCTTAACAAACTTGCGATAATAACATGTTAAGACCAAAAATCCATGCAAGCTTTTGAGAGTCTTTGGGTGAGGTTAGTCTTGTATAGCTTCAATATTTTTAGGATCCACCCTGATGTCATGCTTTACAACAAGATGAACCAAGTATTCGACTTCTAAGGTGCCAACAACACATTTAGATTGTTTCAGAAAAAGTTGGTGATGAGAGAGTAGATGGAGAACTCAATCCACATGAGAAAGATGGTTTGTCTAGGTTTTTCTATAGATGAGAATATCATCAAAGAAAAATAAGACAAAATGATGGAGAAAAGGATGGAAGACATGATTCATGAGGATTTGGAAGTAGAGGTATCATTACACAAACCAAAGGGCATCACCAAAAACCCATAGTGGCCCTCATGAGTTCTAAAGGAAGTCTTAGGAATATCTTCCTCTTTCATATGGATCTGGTGGTAGCTAGAACGAAGATCAAGTTTAGTAAAGAACTGGGCACCACTCAATTCATCCAAGAGGTCATCAATGACAGGAATGGGAAATTTTTCTTTAATGGTGAGTTTGTTGAGGGCACGGAAATCAGGACACATGTGCCACGAACCTTATTTCTTCATGAACATGACCACAAGAGAAGAGTAGGGGATTGTACTAGGGCGGATAACACCTCTGTTAAGTAGTTCTTGAACCATTTTCTCAATTTCATTTTTTTGGGAAAAGGGGTGATGATAGGGATGGATATTGGGAGGAAGGCTTCCTGGGACAAGGGGAATGGAATGATCATGAACAACACGGGAAGGAGGGAGTCCCTGAGGAGTGGAAAAAACCACTTGATGTTTAGAGAGGATGGATTGGAGGTCCTATGGCACAAAGGGTGTCTTCGTTGCTTGTATGGCATGGAATTGGGAAATAACTCCCGAATGACCTTTTTTTAGTAGCTTTTCCATGCGATGGGAACTAATGATCTCAGGGGAATCGACGGTGATGCCTTGGAACTTATATTGTTGTCCCTCCTGGTCGAATTACATTGTTAATTCCTTAAAATCCATGAGAATGGGACCCAAAGTCCTTAGCCAGTCTGCACCCAACACAATTTCACAACTGCCCATGTTGATAGCAAACATATGATATTTTAGGTGGTAGTCACCAATTTGGAGACACACATTTTCACAACGCCATCAACATTTCATGGACCCGCCATTGGCTATCATGATTTGGAAATTATTGACTGCATGGATATAGAAATTAGTTTCTTGGGAAATGCAGCAATGAATAAAATTATGGGTGCTTTCACTATCCACAAGAATGATGACCTTCCTATGCTTGATGTAGCCAATTAGTTTGAGGTTTTGAGGAGAAGAGAAGCCAGTGAGAGAATATAGGGAAATGACTGGTTCTACTTTGGGAGGGTGTGAGGGAGGGGAAATGTCGGTGGGTTCAAGCGATTCAGACACAAGGGGAGATTCAACATCCTCTTCTGAAACATCCTCTGAGATGGCCATAAAAATCTTTTGTTCCTTACAGTTGTGTCTCGGAAAATATTTTTCATCATAATTATAACAAAGGCCTTTGAGTTGGCATTCATCCATTTCATCCCTGGTCAATTTTTGGATCTTTAGTGGATTAGAAGGAGGAGTGGGATTTACTGGTTTAGTGCGAGGAATAAAGGAGGTTTTCCGATTTTGAGAAGAGACAACCTGTTGTTCTTCCTTAGCTCGTTTAGTAGCCTCCACCCAACTCTGAGGCCAAGCCATGAGGACATGGTCATGAATCTCATCCTTGAGGCCACTGATAAAACATTCTCGGAAAAAAGCATCAGACATGCCCTCTGTACAAAAATCTAGTCACTCAAAAGCATCTATAAAGTCTTCCACTGTGCCAGATTGTTTCAACTTTGTCAAATGACCTAAATGGTTGGTGTCAGTGTCAAAGCATTCATAAAGCTCTGCCACAAAGTGTGTCCAAGAAATATACCCTTGACGAGCATCTTTTCTCCATTACCACCATTGCCAACATTCTTGATCTAGATGGAGAACACCATACCAGAGTTTGGCCAAGTCATCTGTAATTTCGTACAAAGAGAAATAATGTTCCATTTGAGTTACCCAACTAGTGGGATCTGATCCATCAAATTTGGTCACATCCACCCGAAGAAGGCGTAGGTCATGCTGAAAGTGATGGGGCTGAAAATTATGGGAATGAGAGGAAGTTTCATCTTCAGTATGCAAAGGTGGGTCATATAAAGGGGGATTTAATGGGATATGCATCTTGGTGCAGATCATCGAAGTGACAGATTCAAGTTGGGTAGTCATGTATTGTTTGAGGTCTTCTTTGAGTTCCATGATTGAGGGAGTGATGGAGGAATGCATGTTTTTATTAATGGTGGCAATATTGACACTGAGTTGTCTCACTTCTTGTTGGGTCTCTGTGAAATTAGATTGCAAGGTATTGAAGCGAGCTTCCAAGTCTTGGCTATGGGTATGGGCCGTGATGACAAGGGAACAGAAAAGGGGCTAGTGGGGTCAAACATTTTTCTAAAAAATGATAGGTATGAATGTGATAAGGGCGAAGAGAGAAATCCAATGGAATAGGTCTCAAATAATGGTGCAAAAATTTCCAGATTTTTTTTTTTTACACCTATGGAGTTATACTCCGGTCTAAAGAATACTGCAGCAATGAAATTCCAAAATTATTAACCACTAAGAAATGTGTAGTGATTTGGAAATTTGAACACAGTTGTGCAAAAATGGATCTTGTCTGTTTTATTTTTTGTTTTCGTCTCCAAGGGTTAGGTATTCAAGGGTTTTCCCTATGCTATATCTCTCTGATATACATGCGGGGTCCAACAATAGTACTTGGCCCAATATCTTAGGGCACCAACTAAGAAGGCTAGACTGTGCCCTTAGCCGTACTACCCGACTACCAAGGTACTACAGAGTATATTCTCGAGTGTTGTTCTTGGTGGCACTATAGCAGTCAGGCGGCCGATCAGTTTATATAAAGAAGGCTTCAGGAAATCTAGGTTGATCCGTATATAGGTGTTGTCTGATGCGCTACCACTCAAAGGGGTACCAACAGGGGTTACAAGGGTGGCCAACAGATGTGTGCTTAAGTACCACTTGTATTTCCTGCATGTATGAATCCCTCAACCACGGTTTTATGCGCTTAATGACATATCTTTGTAGCTTAAAGACATTGGAATACATCTCTACCTTGAAAAAAATTAACCCACAATGTTTTGCCGGGGAAAGTGCTCTGATACCACTTATAATATTCCAGATATAAAAAGTATGCAGAAAAAAAATAAAATGCTAGAAATGGAAGATAAACAACAATATAACTAGAACAACACCACTATAACACCAAAATGATATCAAAATAACACCAGAAAGAGGACTTTGATTACTGAGAGCAATGTTCACTTGCCTCTTCGAGGGGGCAACCTCCAGTAGAGCAAAGCTCTATTACAATAATATCCAAGAAAACAATTCTCATACCCTTGACTCCTATTTATACTAAATATGTCTATCAAAAGAACCATCTAGAGGAAGATCCTTCTAGAAGCAAAAGCTTCTATTAGGTCTTATTACATTCGACTTATTCTTCCTTATTTCTAGGCCTTATTAATATTGACCTTTATTACATCGAAATATATTATTCTACCTATGTGAGGGGTTAGGTCCCTAACATAAATTATTTAATGAATTGTTGACCAGCACTTGTGTTTTTATCCCCTATCATGCTACCACTTTTTGTCTTATTAAAATCCCTCCAGATGTCCTGAGAACCCTATCCACCCCTTTCTCACTTGGAAATTATTAAATAATTTATTATGTATTGATTTGCATGGGTGTCATGTCAATTTCTGAGCCAAACGTTGTTTCATGTAAACGAAATGTCATGTATGGTCTGTTAAGGGATAGTTACTAATGAATTGTTTCTTACAGGATGAGTTTCTCCAGTAGGGGAAGCCATTGCTGAAATAATAGAGGAAGAGGTAACTAGAACCGAGGGCCTAGAAGGCCTAGATTCTCAATTAATTTTGATGTTGACCCCCAGGAGTTGAACCAGTTGTTTCAAGATAGGTTCTTCAATTGGATTGGGCAAGGGATAGTTCAACACCGACCATAGAGACCTCCCTTCTAGCCTCATAATATCCTTGGTATTCATGTGCCTCCTCATGTATCCTTGCAACCAGAAGTCCCTACAAATGATGGATGGCAAGAGATTGGCAATCCGACAGTATCTCACCATCATGGTTGTACCAATTTGTCATTACCCCCTCCACCAACTATAAATCCTAATATTCAAATTCCCCTTGTGCATTCACCTGTTCAACCCTCTCATGCTAGAAAACAGCTTAAAACGGATGTCCCCCATGTGCAATATAAAGGTAAAGTTGTCACCTCCCCTTCCTCTCCTTCAAATGACTCTTCAAAATCAATGTCCTCCCGTATGCATCTAAAGGACTATTGTTCCCATGTTATTAGTGAGGTTAAGCCTCAAGGTTCAAATCAACCAAAGGCTACTTCTAGGAAGTCCAAAGGAGACAACAGTGATAGAAGAAATATTGCCTCTGAAAGTGGGAAGTATGGATTTTAATTCATGTGTTTATGATTGATTTGTTGAAGACAGTGGTCTGCAAAAAGTTTTGGACAAGAAGCTATTTTTTTTGGATAATGTGAATATTTACATATTTTGGACATGATTTGAAATATTTCTGATATTTAATATTCAAATTTTGAAAGTATTTATGGGAGCTACAAGATGGCATGTGTTTAAATGATTATCCAATTGTGTTTATTTTTGTAAAGAATAAAAGAAGGGAGTCACAAGGGGTCCAACCTACTTAGTTATTATTAAATAAGGAACTTGTTATCACTATAACAATTTTTATATGGAATCCAAGTTTTCAGACTTAGCGAGAGGATAAACTGGTGTAGAGGTGAGATAAACTAGAGGGTGGGTCCATATCTAGCGGAAGGAGGCTAATTATAGTGGAAGTGCGTAGTTGATGGGACTCAGTGGGCTACAGATCACAAGCACTGCAAATCAATGGTGAGGGATCATTTATGGCTGAGAACTAGCACAAAGGTTAATTCTTGAAAGCAGGCCAAAAAGAAAACTGTGGTTTCATCTCGGGACCACGTAGCGCCACTAGGTGCATTTCAGGGAGATAATTAGTCTATCCCAAACCACTTTGCCTCATCCATGAAATTGGGTGTATATAAAGGAGTGGGCCCTTGTGTTGGCAAATGTTTAACAGATAGCATGTGCTTGTCATTGATGGCAAGTACAACAGTGAAGATGGCAGGATCAGAATGTGCATCGATGGACAAACAGGAACAATGTAGGCTCAGGAGGAATTAGCGTAGAGTCGAAATTATTCCAAGTAAGAAGGATGTGTAAACTTGGAGGAGAAGCGTCGTTGATCATTGGATCCCATCCAAAATTCCTGACAGCATGAGGGCCGTCAGATCTGAATAAAAACAATAAGAGTGCGCGCTGAAGAGAAGGATAGATCTCAGGCGTTAGATCTGAGCGAACTCGGAGGTTCATGAGTGGAAGAGCTGAGGATTTGGTGTTAAAGGTCATGAGGCACGAGGACGTGAGGTAGTGAAGTGGCGAGAAGATCAGGACCGTCCATCTGGGAAGGACGCGTGGCAGAGATCGGAGAGATCTCGCGAACTTGGGAGTTCGTAGAATAAAGGCCCAAGTATTGGGTGTTCA
>JZKD02S2299772.1:321184-361759 GCA_000966675.3 Picea glauca
TAGGAAATGGTTCAAAGAACTCCCTGCTGGTTCCATAGCTGGAATTGAGCAATTGGATGAGACCTTTTTGAAACACTGGGGTGACAGAAGATATTTTGTATACTATATCACAGAAACACTAGGGTGACAGAAGATATTTTGTATACTATATCACAGAATTCAGAAACCTAAGGAAACAAAATAGTGAGTCAGTCTCTGATTTCACTAAAAGATTTAACCGGATGTATGGTAAAATACCAGCAGAGATAAAACCTTCAGATGCTTCTGCCAACATCACATATTCTGATGCTTTTGACTCAGATTTTTGTTTATTTTTGAGAGAAAGGAGGTCACCAACATTATCTCTCATGCAAGATGCTTCCCTTGAGGTGGAATCAAATATTCTAGCCTCCCAGAAGCGAAAAGGAGATTCTGATAGGAGAAGGCCAAGGAATGAGGCTTCCTCTTCATCAAGTGTTGATACGAAGTTTGATAAAATGGCTAAGATAATAGAGTCTCTAACCTATGAGATATCTAATCTCAAGATTGAAAATAAGCAGCCTATGAAGGGAAGAGGCACTTATGATTCTGCAGCCAGAAACCCAAATCAAAATCCCAACAACTTCAGAAGAAATAATCAGCCAACACAGACCTTGCAAAGAGAAAAGAATCCTACTGAAGATCAGAGAATAAAGGTCCCTCTTCAAAATGTTGTGATGGATGAAGACAAGGTTGAATATCAATAATATGGAGAAGATAACATTCATTGTGTTGGAGAAGAGACAGGGAAATCTTATCTAACACAACATGACTATGAGGAAGCATTGATGACTAAATGGACAGTAGACAATATTATTGATGATGGTATTTTCACGACAGAAGATAAGAATAGATATAACCTTCGATCAAAATCTGATACTGCCCAACAAGATGCACCAGCCTCTCCCGAAAACAACACAGCCCCTGTCAAGTAAAAAGATCAGACATCAAAGAATCAACAAACAAATCCTTCAAAGGTGAAAGCATCAGCTCCTCCCAAAAAGACTGCTGCCCCTGTCAAGCATCAAACTCCAGAAAGTGAGGCTCCTGTTGAACAACAAAGCAATCAGGAAGCTCCTTCAAATCAGGTAAAGGTCTCTGATAAAGCTTCTGATAAAGTCCCATATTCGTTCAATTTTGAGGCTGAAATACAAAAAATTAAAATTCCTATTCCTCTAGTCGAGTTAATGAAAAATGAAATGTTCAAAAAGGATATCCTCAAAACTCTAGATCCCCAATCTATATTCCTTTCTGCTGATATCCTCAACATATATGATGAAAACCAAACCATTACTCTGGGCCAAATGATAGAAGACAGAGATGAAAGTTGTCCTCCCTTTTACATCTCTCTAAATATTCATGAGAAGACACTGCATAACTATTTGTTGGACTCCGGTGCTTCGCACAATTTGATGCCAAAGGCGGTCATGGATGAGCTTGGGCTGGAGATCACCAAGTCTTATCATGATCTTTTCTCTTTTGACTCTCAGAAAGTCAAATGTCTTGGGATGATCAAGGATTTGGTTGTAACCTTAACCCAAGCATCCATGAAGACTATGGTGATGGATATAGTAGTGGCTGACATACCTCCTAAATTTGGATGTCTACTATCAAGATCGTGGATGAAGAGGCTAGGTGGCACTCTTCAAATAGATCTCTCCTATGCTACTATCCCTGTTTTTGTAGGGGTGAACAGAAGTCTATATAGGGAATCTCAGTTGGCATATGTAATCAGTGACGAGAAAAATCCATCCAATCATCCTATCTATTCTGTCGACACATGTATGGGATCTTGTATTTTGCAAATTGATGATTCATTACCAGATGCATTGCTGCTCAGAAAGCCCATAGTTCAGACCACAGAAACAACAAAGGACGATATTTGGACCATGTTCTTTGACGACGCTTGCACTAAAGAGTCAGCAGGAGTAGGAGTGGTATTGATTTCCCCTTCTAAGAAAACTTCTCATTTGTCCTTTAAACTTGATTTTAAAGTTACTAATAATATTGTTGAGTATGAGGCACTACTTTTGGGGCTAAATGCATCCAAAGGGATGGGGATTAAAAGATTGCAGGTATTCAGAGATGCATATCTGATCATTCAGCAGGTGAATAAGTCCTTTCAAGCAAAACATGTCAGGCTGAAAGCATACAGAGATGAAGTGTTGAAGGCAATTCATGATTTTGCAGATTTTAAAATTTCATATGTACCTAGAGTAATGAATGAATTGGTTGATTCATTAGTTGTGTCGGCTTGTGCTTTCATACCCTCTCTGCCTCATAAATTGAATTACGAAATTCAAGTTAAATATAGGCCATCTCTCCCTGATAATGTAAAATTTTGGAAGGTTTTTGAAGACGATGCTGAACTAACTAGATTTCTTACAGTGATAGATGAGTTTGCAGATCTGTAGATCGATCAGGAGAATGAACATGACAATGAAATTGAGAATCCAAAATTCAGAAGCAAAATCGCAGCACATGAAATAGTCCATTTGTCTACCAACAAAATTCCTAAAGGTTTGGTCCCTTTGGAAAGGCTTTTTGATAATAATGATGTGGCTGTCAAATTGGAAAATGGGGAAAAAGATTCAGAAGTTTTGCAGTATAATCTAGCCAGTGAAAAAGATCCTAAATATGTCAACTTAGCTTCACATTTGACTGAAAATCAAAGGGTTGATTATGGAGAACTGTGATGCAGGCGAAGCACGACCACCACCTCGTCGCGCCCCTGCTCACAAGATCGTTCTCATTCGTTCATGAGCCGAAGCATCTCTTTCGATTCCTCCATGGAATCTCTGCTGAGAACCCGATCCACAGGTCCTTAATTCACCTGCACGGCTTTTCCGCACTTAACCGTGATCTTCCCCGACTCAATATCGGGTTTCGGGGTTTTGTGATTCCCGTCGTCGAGAATTCATGTCCTCTCGAATTCTCAAACCCCGATTTTTCGATGGGCTCCTTTCGGCCTTAGCCCCTCCTGGCTATGACATGGTCCATGTGACCACTAATTTATAAGACCGCAGCCTTATCCTTCTTTTGGGGTTTTGGACTTCAAAATCCCGATGCGCTCTAATTCCCATTAGCCCTCCAGGCTAAACTCTTGGCTCATATGTCCACTCTCCCCATGACTGTAGTCTTACCTCTCATCGGGGTTTCGAACATCACAATGTCAAAATGCATAAACACTTTGTGCACGAGATCCCTGATATCCCGATCCCTGATTCTCTGACCTGACGTCAACTAGGCCCCACAACAACGGAGCTTCCTCCCCCTTGTCCGATACACTGATAGTTGGCCCACAATGGCACTTCCCTCCTTATCGGGGTTTCAAACTTCGTGATTCCGAATTGCATAACCACCTTGTAACCAGGATTCCCGATATCTCGATGACCAAAATGTCGATTGACGACTTCCTGTCGGGACTTTCCCCGATGGTTCTGATTGCTGCTGCGCATCCTCTCCAGATGGATGGTTCAGATTTCTCCTCACGTTTTTGAGACTTCTGATGTCTCGACTTTCACGACCTCAGGAACTCCAATATCCTGATAAACCAACTCTTGTCGGGATTTCTCCTCTATTGTTCACGAAGGCTTAACCCTCGTGCAACTCTCGACAAATCTGACGGTTGTTGGGTAATCTACTCAAGATATGACGGCTCAGATCATCTCTTTCTCTGTGCGCTCGCTCTGATGCTCCCTGGACATGAAATCTTCAATGGTCCAGATTTATTTTTGGCTGATCCAATGACCAATGCTGCTCCTCCCGAGCTCTTGGTGCTTTCCTTCTCTTGCTTGGAAGGATTTCCAAGTTTCCAAAGGCCTCGACCTTTTCTCTATTTCCTCTGTGGACTCCTTTACCTTGAGTTCTCGCTTGAATTCTCCACGACGTTGTTCCTCCTGAGATTTCACTCCCGAATCCTCAAAGGATTCTTTGACTTCTGCACTCCTTGCAGAGTCCTCACGCACACACAGTGTTGTCTCTCCTGAGCTTCTCAAACACTCAGACCCTTAATGGATTTTTCCCTTCTTCCTTCTCCCACGGATGGAGAATATGTGGATGCCTTCCTAGATATCCTCCTGCTCAAGCAACCTCTTGCTAAGTCTGCAGGGTGTTCAGCAACCCTGTGAATATCCCTCAGTGGATTCTTCCTTCAAATTACAGAACTCCAAGAGTTCTCTTCTTCTGTGCATGTCTGCACACTTATTCAATGCCCACCTGGAAGAGTATCTTCTCCCAGAACATCCAACAGTTCTGTACTCTTTTGTGCACCTATGCACCTGCTCAATACCCACCTGGCAGAGCTCTCAGAATCCTTAGTGATTCTGGTTCTTCTTCCTAAACTCACAGTAGAGTTCTTCCCCTATGCACTCCTTGCACTTGCTCAATGCCCCCCTGGCAAAGATCTACAGAATTCACAGCAGAATTCTATCTGCAACTGTGTCTCTCCTACACAGCCTTGCCTCCAAGGTATTCAGCAACCTTGAGGTCTTCACCTGAGTTGTTGATTCCAGTTCCTGCGCCACATCACGTCTTTTTCTGAACCCGTAGTATTCAGAAGTGAAACAGAGCACGGCTATCAGAACCCGCAGCGTTCTGTCACACCCTCCTGGTGTGAAGCCTCAAAGACCTTCACCTGAAATCAAAACACACTCCTGCAAATGTACAACTACATTATACATCTACAGCATAAAAGAACACTCACAGACATCCACATAACACAGAATTCATGCAGGAAAAACTGCTTCTGTTTATATTAAAAATGGAAAATGCTTGTATTTACAATGTGTTCCTGAGCATGGCCTGTAACAAGGTCTCGGATCTTATCTTCTGCTCTCTACTCGCACAAAGGCACAGCTTCATAGCTCAACATCTTAAGCATTAAATTGCATTCAATTACAAATTAAAAGATGAGGCTACGCCTCTTCTTCAGCTTTGAATGCATGCACTTGACATGGTTGGCTGGCTGGCTGGCTGACGTGGAGAGATGCTCCTGCATCATACTCCTCAGCTGCAAAATTCATGAGCTCCTACTCATGAGCTTCCCATCTCTCAGCTTTGGAAATCCCCCCGGATCCCAAATTATTCTCTGGAGCTGTTCATCCGCTCCATCTTGCTACTACTGCTGTTGTTTCTGCGCTGTTGTTGCTGCTGCTTCCTTCCTTCTGCTCAGTCTCTCCTCGCTGGCAGTTTCTGCTGACCTCAACATAAGCCTTCTGATGTCTTCTATCATTGCATCTAGCTGCTCCAATGGCTGGTCCTATTTTTACAGTCTCCCTAGCTACAATTTTTTTTGGCACATGGGCAGATCACTAAAATCTCCCATGCCTCCTTCATCATCAGCTTCCAACCTCACTTGTTGGATGTGCATGCTCTGCACCTTTACCCTCTCTTCCAAGGCTTCAATTTGTTCCCACAGATCAGCAAAACAAATGTTGGCTACCTCTTCTTCTTCTGCAAACTCCCCTGTTGCAGTCTTTTCATCTTCCTGGCTGAAAATACTGAGCCATTCCTCAGAATGCTCATTTTCCTCTCCTGCTTCTGCTTGGGAAGATTCCAAAGTCTGCTCCAATTCCTCTTATTTCCTGACAGTCATAGCTGACTGTTCTGTTGCTGTTGTTGCACCATCTGCAACATAGACTTCTGCCTCCTCCTAGGAAAATGGTAGGAATATCTTGATTCCCCCAATCATTAGAAGATTCCTCTGATCTTCCTCCTTTGTCAGTTGCATCTGCTGATCTAAACTCACCTCTGAGCTCACCTACTCTGTCATCTCCTCAAGCTGATTCCAACTCATCTTCTCATCCCTGCCCACCTGGAAATATGGGATGCTTCCGCTGCTCTCCTGGCAGTTTACGAGATCAACCGATCCCATCTTCATCAGCACTCCTTGTTGAATTGAACTCACTTCTGAGTCCATGAGACCTTCAGATAGTCTCTAATTCTCATCTCTGCCCACCTGACAATATGAGATGTTTTCACTGCCCTCATGGAAGTCTATGAGATCCCGCAGTGATCTCATCTCTTTGCCCATCTGGCAATTTAGAAACCCTTCGCTGCCCTCTTGGCATTCTTTGAGATCCCGCAACGACCTCATTTCATTGCCCACCTGGTAATGTGAAATTCCCTGGCTGTCCTCCTGACAGTCCATGAGATCCTGCAGTGATCTCAACTCGTTGCCCTCCTGGAAAACTGGAATTTCTATTCTACCTTCCTGGTAGTTCTTGAGATCTTCAACTGATCTCATTTCACTGAGATCTCTCCCAGTCTCCGGTTCACATACCTGAACCATTTCTTCTTCTGGTCCATTGAGGTTTTCAGCATACCTCAACCATATTTTTAATAGCCTACGCTGTCCTCTGACCATCAACTCCTTGACTGGCCATTTTGCCTTCGGCTTCTTCATGGGCCACTCATACACCCATCTCGGCTTCTTATCTTGCCGCATCCGCAATTCAAGCTTTTCTATGTCTGCCCTTAATTCAGCGAGCTCTTTATCGATTTCTGCAAGCTTCTCTGCCTTTCTCTTCTTCCCAGCATGCCTATGGCCTTCAGTAACCATGGTGTTGTCTCTGCCTGCTTTCCTAGCAAACCTGCTGCTATCACTCTGCACCAAAAGTGTTACCAGCTTCATCCTCCAGTCCTACCAACTTTCTACTCGATTGTTGCCTACCTGCAAACAATCGCCATAGAGTCCTCAACGCTCTGTCTTCTTCCTTTACCTTCTCGCTTTACCTGAAATATACAAGTGAAGTTCTCGCTCTGATACCACCTGATGCAAGTGAAGCACGACCACCACCTCGTCGCGCCCCTGCTCATAGGATCGTTCTCATTCATTCATGAGCTGAAGTGGATCTTTTGATTCCTCCATGGAATCTCTACTGACAACCCAATCCACAGGTCCTTAATTCACCCGCATGAATTTTCCATACTTAACCGTGATCTTCCCCGACTCAATATCGGGTTTCGGGGTTTCGTGATTCCCGTCATCGAGAGTTCCTGTCCTCTCGAATTCTCGAACCCCGATTTTCCGATGGGCTCCTTTTGGCCTTAGCCCCTCCTGGCTATGACATGGTCCATGTGACCATTAATTCATAATACCATAGCCTTATCCTTCTTTCGGGGGTTTGGACTTCAAAATACCGATGTTCTCTAATTCCTGTTAGCCCTCCAGGCTAAACTCTTGGCTCATATGTCCACTCTCCCCGTGACCGCAATCTTACCTCTCATCGGGGTTTCGGACATCGCAATGTTGAAATGCATAAACACTTTGTTCATGGGATCCCTGATATCCCGATCCCCGATTCTCTGACCTGACGTCAGCTAGGCCCCACAACAATGAAGCTTCCTCCCCCTTGTCTGATATGCTGACAACTGGCCCACAATGGCACTTCCCTCCTTATCGGGGTTTCGGACTTCATGATTTTGAATTGCATAACCACCTTGTCACCAAGATTCCTGATATCCCGATGACCAAAATGCCGATTGACAACTTCCTGTCGGGACTTTCCCCAATGGTTCTGATTGCTGCTGCGCGTCCTCTTCAGATGGACAGTTCAGATTTCTCCTCACGTTTTTGATACTTCTGATGTCCCGACTTTCATGACCTCGAGAACTCTGATATTCTGAGTGTTGATATCACGATAAACCAACTCTTGTCAGGATTTCTCCTCAGTTGTTCACGAAGGCTTAACCCCCATGCAACTCTCGACAGATCTGACGGCTGTCAGGTAATCTGCTCAAGATCTAACGGCTCAGATCATCTCTTCCTCTGTGCACTCGCTCTGATGCTCCCTGGACGTGAAATATTCAACGGTCTAGATTTCTTTTCGGCTGATCCAACAGCCGATGCTGCTCCTCCCGAGCTCTTGGTGCTTTCCTTCTCTTGCTTGGAAGGATTTCCAAGTTTCCAAAGGCCTCGACCTTTTCTCTATTTCCTCTGTGGACTCCTTTACCTTGAGTTCTTGCTTGCGTTCTCCATGATGATGTTCCTCCTGAGCTTTCACTCCCGAATCCTCAAACGATTCTTTGACTTCTACACTCCTTGTAGAGTCCTCGTGCACACACAGTGTTGTCTCTCCTGAGCTTCTCAAACGCTCAGACCCCTAAGGGATTTTTCCCTTGTTCCTTCTCCCACAGATGGAGAATATGTGGATGCCTTCCTAGCTATCCTCCTGCTAAAGCAACCTCTTACTGAGTCTGCAGGGTGTTCAACAACCCTGTGAAGATCCCTTAGTGGATTCTTCCTTCAAATTACAGAACTCCAAGAGTTCTCTTCTCCTGTGCCTGTTTGCACACTTATCCAATGCCCACCTGGCAGAGTATATTCTCCCAGAACATCCAACAGTTCTATACTCTTCTTTGCACCTATGCACCTGCTCAATGCCCACTTGGCAGAGCTCTCAGAATCCTTAGTGATTCTGGTTCTTCTTCCTGAACTCACAGCAGAGTTCTTCCCCTGTGCACTCCTTGCACTTACTCAATGCCCCTCTGGTAGAGATCTATAGAATTCACAGCAGAATTCTATCTGCAACTGTGTCTCTCCTACACAACCTTGCCTCCAAGGTATTCATCAACCTTGAGGTATTCACCTGAGTTGTTGATTCTAGTTCTTGTGCCACAGCATGTCTTTGTCTGAACCCGCAGTATTCAGAAGTGCAACAGAGCATGGCTATCAGAACCCGCAGCGTTCTATCACACCCTCCTGGTGTGAAGCCTCAAAGACCTTCACCTGAAATCAAAACACACTCCTGCAAATGCACAACTACAGTATACATCTACAGCATAAAAGAACACTCACAGACATCCACATAACACAAAATTCATGCAGGAAAAAATTCTTTTGTTTATATTAAAAATGGCAAATGCCTGTATTTACAATGTGTTCCTAAGCACGGCCTGTAACAAGGTCTCGGCTCTTCTCTTCTTCTCTCTACTCATAGATTCTCTTCCTATTCTATCTCCACACTACTTACAAAATGAGATCTGAAATCTCCTTTACCTAAGGGGGCTCTTTGAGCTCTTCCCTCCAAACTCACCTACCCTATTCAATTACATTGAATGGGTTGTCTAGTCCAACATCTAGATCTAGATCTCAGCCTTACAAACATTAAAGGTCGATCTACCTAATGTCTGCACAAAGGCACGGCTTCATAGCTCAACAACTTAAGCATTAAATTACATTCAATTACAAATTAAAAGATGAGGTTGCGCCTCTTCTTCATCTTTGAATGCGTGCACTTGACATGGATGGCTGGCTGGTTGGCTGACGTGGAGAGATGCTCCTACATCAAATTGGTAAAGGAATATACTAACATTTTCGCTTGGAAATATGATGACTTGAATACTTTTGACACAAAGGTAACTCAACATAGGATTCCCTTGAATAAAGACACCAAACCATTCAGGCAGAAGCTTAGATCCTTCAATCCTTTGTTGTTGCCTACAATGGAAAGGGAAATTAAAAAACTATTGGACGCCTGCATCATCATTCCTCTCAGATATTCAGAATGGATTGCGAATCTCATACCGGTCAGGAATAAGAATGGGGAGATCAGACTCTGCGTCGACTTCAGAAATTTGAATAAGTGCTCTAGGAAAGACAACTACCCTCTGCCCAAAATGGAGCATATTTTGCAGAAGGTGTCAGGATCAAAGGTGATGTCTTTTATTGATGGGTTTTCCAGATACAACTAGATTGTTGTCCATCCAGACGATAAAGAAAAGACTTCTTTTACTACTCCATGGGGTACGTTTATGTACAAGAAGATGCCCTTTGGATTGATGAATGCAGGAGCAACATTCCAAAGGGTGATGGACATTGCTTTCGTTGGAGAGAAAGATAAATTTGTCCTGATATATCTCGATGATATCACTATTTTCTCGAACAGCCATGAACTTCATTTGCAACACTTAAAAAGGACATTTCTAAAATGTCGAAGGTATGGCATTTATCTTAATCCAAAAAAATCAATTTTTTCACTTAAGGAAGGGAAATTACTTGGGCATATTGTTTTAGCTGATGGGGTGAAAATTGACCCAAAAAGGGTAGAAGCAATTAAAAATCAGTCTCTTCCTAGATCAAAGGACATTCAGTTTTTCCTTGGGACTATAAACTTTATCAGAAGGTTTGTAGTAAACTTTGCAGAGCTCACAAATCATATTACTACTATGTTAAGAAAAGACTCCGAGGTAAAATGGACTGAAGCAGCCAAACACTCGTTCAATGCAATCAAGGAAGCCATCACAACAACCCCTGTTTTGATCAGCCCCGATTTCTCCAAGGTATTTTACATTTTTTCATTTGCTTCAAGAGATACGATTGCAACAGTACTCTTGCAGAAAAATGCAGATGATCAGGAGCAACCGGTTGCCTTCTTCAGTAAGGTCTTGAGGGATGCAGAGGTAAAGTATGAATTGTTGGAGAAGCAAGCATATGCACTTATCAAGTCATTGAAAGCTTTCAGAGTTTACATC
The DNA here is from genome assembly GCA_000966675.3 of Picea glauca. Taxonomy (NCBI): domain Eukaryota; kingdom Viridiplantae; phylum Streptophyta; class Pinopsida; order Pinales; family Pinaceae; genus Picea; species Picea glauca. The sequence continues at coordinate 331,679 of JZKD02S2299772.1, forward strand.
CTTTAGGCAAAGGTAATAGCTTTTGTACCTTCCAGTTCAGTTAAAGATGTGCTTATACAACCCGACATAGATGGAAAGAGGAGTAAGTGGATAGCAAAGTTGATTGAATTCGATGTTGAAATTAAGCCAACAAAACTTGTGAAGGGTCAGGGCCTTGCCAAACTTCTGGCAGAAGAAAATTGCAGGCTGCTCAAAATAAATTTGGTAAGTATTAATGCAGATAATGTTCAATCTTCAAAGGATAAAGAAGGTGAGGAAATGTAAGTCTCATCTCACCTAGCTGATTGCAAATGGTACAGTCACATTGTTCATTTTCTACAAACTTTATCAGTCCCATCAGATTTGACAAAAACACAAGGAAGGGCTTTGAAGCTCAAAGCCATAAATTTCTGCATCAATGGCAACTTATTATTCTGGAAAAATCCAATAGGTTTATTGTTGAGGTGAATAAACCAAGAAGAAGCAGCTAAGGTCATGATTGAATTCCATAATAGTGAATGCGGGGGACATCACTATTGGAAAACCACTGCACATAAAATCTTAAGATCTGGTTACTACTGGCCATCCTTATTTTCAAATGTGTGTGAATTTGTGAGAACATGTGACAAGTGTCCAAGATTTGAAGGCAAACAACAACTGAATTATCTTCCCCTCAAACCTATAGTGGTCACAGGTCCTTTCCAGCAATGGGGCTTGGGCTTCATAAGTGAAATTCACCCTCCTTCTAGCGGTCAGCATCGGTGGAGCCTTGTTGCCACCGATTACTTTACAAACTGGATTGAGGCTATTCCCACTCGGAACGCCAATCATACTGTCATCATAAATTTTCTACAAGAAAACATATTTTCCATGTTTGGCTACCCTAAGAGAATAGTCACTGATAACGCTGTTGCATTCAAAGATAAACACTTGGTGAAATTATGTGAAGAGCTAGGAATTCAGCTGGTACATCCCACTGCTTACTATCCGAAAGGGAATTGCCTAGTTGAGTCATCAAACAAGAGTTTAGTCAGAATTATAAAGAAGCTGCTTGAACAAAATGCCAGAGGCTGGGATTCTAAGCTAAAGTTTGCTTTGTGGGCTGACAGGGTTACATGTAAGAAATCAATTGGTACATCTCCTTTCAAGTTGGTATATGGTACTGAAGCCATATTTCTTGTTCAACTTGCGCTGCCGGTTGCAAAGTTTTTACAAGAAATTGATTCTGAACCAAGTGATTTGACTCGAAGAATTCATAATTTGGTAGAGCTACAGCAAGATAGAGAGCATCTTTTGGAAAGAATAGAATTACATCAAGAAAAAATCAAGGAGATTTTCGATAAGAAAGTCAAATCAAATGTCTTCAAAACAGGGGAATTAGTCTTAAAGTGGGATGCAACAAGGCAAGAGAAGGGGAAACATAGAAAATTTGAGGCTCTCTGGATAGGTCCTTTTATCATAACAGCGATGCAGCAGAACAATACCTTTGTTCTCCAAAATCTTTCAGGCGAGGAAGTAGCAAGTGGCCCTTTCAACGGGCTCTTTCTAAAGACATATTTTTCATAAGGATTTTTCTTAAAATCTCTGTTCTACTTGTACATATTCTTTTTCAGTTCTATTTTCTTTGTTTCTATCACTTGAATAGCTCCATGCTCAATGGTACTAGAAAAACTATTTTTCAGATTTCTTTTTTAATTTTGTAATAAAGGCTACTGAGTCTAGCTAGGTTCTTGGTCACCTCACAGGGAGATGCCCATCCCAGTTGGTGCCAAATGTTAGCTCCCAAAATGAATCCGTCACTATGGTTGCATTTTGTGGTTGATAGCATGGCTATTGGTAGTTTTCTCAAATTTGGTTTTGAGTTTTTCTAGTAGCAAGACTTAGGTTTTAATTTTTGTCTTAGAAATAAGATGACCCATAAAGGTCTTCTCTTTAAAATTTTCATAAAATTCTTTCAACAGCTAACGCATGTTTTAAAGATGATGGTTAGCTGGTGAAAGCGGTGATTTTCAACAGCTAAGGAGCATTTCTCACGGGTCATTAGCTGGTGAAAGCGACAATTTTCAACAGCCGAGGAGCGCTTCTCACGGGCCATTAGTTGGTGAAAGCAGGGATCATGTGTGTTTTATCCACGTTTTAAAAAATCAAATGATGACACGCTCAACCCACGTCATGCAATCATTATGATGCGCTGGTGAAAGTGGATAATGATGGAGACTCGGGTTTGCACGTCTAAATCGGATTGCAAAACGGATCTCGTTCAGTAATGCATGCATCACATTCATGGCGTCGGAAATGGTGAATTTGAATCCATCATCATAGGTGCAGGAGCAGTACTACTTGGCTGGTGACATAAAATCGGCCCATCGCTTCCCCAACACGCATCACCCACAAATGTATGCTAAGTTTTTAATGTTGAAAGACAGAGCCGAGTGTTTTCACCAACGCAAGACCTCGGCTCGAACAACAGATTGCAGTGTTTGGTGTGCAAAATCGTTTCAGATTTTGAATCGCGAATGGAAAGGAGACGCAGTGGTTCTTTGTTGAGAAAATAATTGGACAGTCTGTCCTTCCTACAGGCGCATCCAGCGGTGCAAAAACATTTCTCAAACGTAGGTTGTATGGAATATGTCGAAAGGCTACAGAATGGCTGTCACCAATCAACAACAGAGGCATTTGCTAAAACGTTTGATGGAAATAAATCCTATGTTGGGTCTTTAGAAATTATTATGGATGAAGTTGCCATCACTGCAGCGACCAGTTTGCCAAGATCAGGCCAGAGTTGGTTCAAAACGACAGCCACCAAGAACCTAAATTTCAGGGCATATTTAAAGGAAGAGTTCAGAAATAATGGATGGAAGAAGAGCATGCTAGTTTTCCATTTAGAAGATGAGTGGCAAGATTTGTTTAAGGGCATCCAACTCTACATAACTTCAGAAGGCAAGTACGACAAACTAATGCTATATCATTTCAAGCTCTTAGACCATTTTACAGGGAAAACTCTCCTAAATCTAACTTTCTTCTTGCACAAGAGCTTAACTAAAGTCTGTAAAAAGATTAGAGCTGAACCTCTAAGTATGAAGAACACTCTTTTCCACTTTGGCCTTATTAAATTGATAATCCTAGAGGAGCTAAGACAGAAGGGAAGGACCTGGCAACATTTTCTTTGTTGCGAGGGCTTTGAAACTCAAACTCAGCCCATGAATGAACAGAGGAAAGCTGGAAAGAGGCAATTGACTCCCCAAAGCAGCTCGAGGAAGAGGATAACCCTTCCAGGACCTCCAGAAGATAGAATCTCTGGTGTGAAATCTCACAGGTCAAAGAAAAAATTGGATTTTGAAACTACTACAGAGCAGCCTACAGAAAGGAGAACAAATGTCTTAAACCTGCCATACACAGACTCAGAACTAGAGCAAGAAGATGAGAGCCCTGCCATCAAAATTCCTGAACATTCCATTGAGTTTGCACAGAATCGTGAGACCTTTACTCACACCAAGGAAGGGGAAACATCAAAGAGCACTAATTCGAAGAAAACACAGAAAATCAAGAAACTCAAAGAAGTGATCGCTCAGCAGGAGGTCTTAGAGAGAGTAATACAGGAAAGATACAAGACTCTGTCTGATAACTTCGCAGAAACAAATGCTGCATTTGAAAATCTGGCTCGTGAAAGTGTCAAGGAAAAGAAGAGGAAAAGGAAAATCACCAAAGACTATAACAATCTATGGTGGTTAGCAAAGCGCCTTAAAAGGAAAATTAGAAAATTGAAGCAAAAGCAAAAGTCACACCAAGATTTGCAACTGCTAGCTCAGGTTGTTGTGAACATGCAAGGGGATAAAGCAGAGACACATTGAGTTTTTTTATGGAACCACAGTTTTGGAGGTGAAAGTTCATTTTGGTCCAAGGCAGAGCTTTCACCAGTGCACAGGGCAATTTTACAACCAGTTAGATGGTGAAAGGCGGCGCTTTCACCAGCTAACCAGCGAATCATAAGGCGAGTTAGCTGGTGAAAGAAGAAAAAGCATTTTTGAAAGCTAAGGATAGAGCAGGTCATTTTTGACATGATTTAAAGAGGTTCCAGAGTATTAAAGGGTCAATAACTTGGTCAAAAAATACTCTGCATCAGAGATTCGTGGGAGTTTCTGAGAACCACATGCTAAACTGATCTCCTAAAGCATCGACTATGAACAATCGAAGAGATCCAGCTGCCAAGACAGTTGCTTCTGCCATGTTTCATGACACCATAGATTCCAGAAGCTGAAGAATAAAGATGTCAAATTTTGAGATTGAAGACAATTCGAATGCTAGTCTAGTCCTTAAGTCTTTGTTATCAAGTTTCTTAGTTAAATTTGAATTGCTATTTTTAGATACAGATCCAAGTTTTTAGGATCTTAAAAACTGATTGTAAAAGGCTATAAATGCCTATCTTTTCTAAGAGAAAAGGGTTCAAACTGGGAATATATTTTGTGCTACTGTATAGACTCTTATTTACAGAATAAAGTTCAGTCTCATTTTGTTTTCAATATCAGAAATATCCATCTTTCCCTTTCTGTACTTTGTTTCAGTTTATTTTAGCTTATGAAGACTGTTATCTCTTTATTGAGCTCATAGACTTGAAGTAAAGGATTTCTTTCTATCTTGCATTAAGCCCTACATTCAGTTGTATTTGGCAATCAAGAATAGTGTTCTTCATCCTCTCCTTTCAATTTACTTGATCTTATTATTGTTTCCTAAAAGCACTGTTTCTTTAGATGTATGATGAGTTGTTTATTACATTGATCATTAAAGACCCCATTGTTCCAAGCATACCTACAAATTATTTCTAAGTTACCAAGCATCCTTAGTCTACAACCCTAAGGAGTTTCTTGGAGTGTTAACATAGGTCATGTTAGATTTTTTGTTAACATTTTTCTAGTCAGAGTCCAGTCAGTCAGTCAGTATCAGCTTTGAAGGATTCATAGATGACATTTTACACAAACAACTAGTGAATTTATAGTCACTAAGGCACTTCAGGTATTACACATACTTACTAAATATGTTCCTGAAAACAAACAAGAAAGAGTTCCCTGAAGCAACATTCATCTCAACAGAATGAAAAAGAATCACAATGCTCATTTTCATAAATAAGATCATGTCCAGAGTTTACAGCTTGATCTTCAACACCAGCCTACCAAGAGTCTTGGAAGACATGAAAATTTATTTGCATCCAAATCCATAAAATAAAGTGGGAGACTGGGTGTTGTTCATGCATTCTACAGTAATTTGGGTATATGGTTGTCAAGAGGCCCCTTACCTTCTGCCTATTTTTATGACACCCATAGTATTTTCCCTAGATTTCACCAGGAAAAGAATCATCTCAGAGAAAAAATATTTCTTGAAACTACACAAAGCATCCAACCTCAAATTTACTTTCATCATAGGACCCTTTGTTGTAAAAACTAGATCCTACTTATCTCAGATCCAAACCAAACTCAGGGAGTTTGGATTTGCACAAATACAAGGGAGAATATATGATCCACATCAGGTCATATCTAAAAGAATATTGATGAACAAACAAGCCCCTTATGAACATGAGTATGTTGAAGGTTTTGACAAATTGGCAAATTTGGAAACCTATCCTAACATGGAAGCCATCTTATAGCCTACTCAAACACAACAAGTAGGGCCAACCCTACAAAAAACTCAAACACAATAGAATCCTCAGAAGATGATACTCAAAGTTCCCAAAGTAAGTGTCTACACCAAGAGAAGAAGTTCAGAGGCCCTAGGCACCAGTAGTCAACAAACTGCTCCCAAGAAAATGAAGACCACATAATCCCCACAGATAGTGTATCTGGAGGAAGAAGAGCCTAAAGAGAAAATAAGTATGGATATGGTGGAGAGTGGAACTAGCAAGGAGGAAACTAGTAAAATAAGTATGCCCCAAAGTGAAAGCAGCTCAAGGGATTTTAGCAGCAAAAAACACATTTTTGATAAAACACCTGGAGTAGTTTATCAATCTAAAGAACATTTGGCAAGGCAATATGCTGAGAAAGGAAACATGGCTATGAGTGAAATAAGAGAGTTGATCCCTGAGGTAGAAAATATTTCTCAGTACAAGTCTTCTCTGTTCACAGTCAAGGATGTAGAGAAGAAGACACTCAACATAGAAGTTTCATATGAGGATAAAGTTTCTGAGGTTAAACTGCATTATGACAACATCAGTGCCCCAGATAAGGTGAAACTTCATAGAAACACCAGTGACATGTTATATTCGGATTACTTGGGTCTGATCTTGAAGATTTCAAGGATGACAACTCATGCACTTAAGTTGGAGGGACATTTTAACCCTTTTTAGGGCCCGAGGGACTAAATTTATGAAAAAGGAACCCCCACGGAGTCCATAGTTAATCTCTTTTCAGACTTTCTAAAATTGAAAAGATCGTCGAGTGACCTTATTCTTTCACACTCGATAATTTGGTCCAGAAGAACATTCCTGACGGAGTCCATAGTTAATCTTTTTTCAGACTCCTTAAAAATGAAAAAATTGTCGAGTGACCTTGTCTTTATCACACTCATTAAAATGGTTTTGAATAGATGTCTGATCGGTGCTATTTTACCCCTTTTTTGAGCCAACTAGACTATCTTCGAAAAAGATACCCCAGCGGAGTCTCCTTTTACGTTTTTTCAGACTCTCTAAATATGAAACACCACCGAACTTACCTTCTCTGGGCTCGTTAAAATTACTTCGAAGGACGTTACCATTGTGTGTATTATTAATCATGTTTTCATACCTACATATTTGGCCTAATGTCAGCTCCATGTTGCTCTCAACTGAACCATTTGAATCATGCCTTATACGCAAGCCCTGTAGCACTTTGCCTCTACGTCTTGACACCTTTGGCCCCTAGAAGATTTTTTCTGAGTGTCCTTTTCTTGCATATGTCCCTTTGCCCTGAGCATCCATGTGTTCCGTGCACTTGGAACTAGTATGTCCGCGAAACTCGATCCTCCTTTGTAACATAGCATTCTTTTATTCTTTTTCGAGCTTTCCAAAATTATTGATTAAGACAAAAAAAATCAAATATACCCCAAAAAGAGGAAGGGAAAAGTATTTTCTTTTTATTGGCAGCACAATGAGTCACCTTTGGACAAAGCACATTATTTCATTTTTTCATCAAGCCCTAAGATTTAATATGACCTTAAGAAGTTGTTCTCGCTACATAGAGTTGTGTCCTTCTCCATTTGGTTATTCTTCCAAACATATGGAGAGTTTGTGGTGCCTCCTGCATCGTGAACTTATGTCAAAATATCATGTTGCCTGAGTCTCATATTTTGTCATCCTATTGTCCAAGGGAAGTTATTACCAAGATTGAGTCGGCCCCCTCTGCAGATTGTATCTTACTCTCATGCTCAGTCATCCCAAAATCCCAATCAAGTCTTTGTTCGAAATCTGTGAAGCCCTCAACCTGATCATCAAAATCCTCTAGTATGTTCCTGACAAGCCGTCGAAGACCTCTGGGTAGTGAAGTCGTACACTCATATTACACTCCTACCTGAGTTTTGAATATTTTGAAGTTGTTGCTCGAGCTCTGAAGGCCTCATCTCTAGCCATCAAGCCTTATCTGCTTCTTGAAGATGGATACTATGCATGTATATCTTTTTTATTTCGAGATGTAGATCCGTTGTGTATTGCTCGCGGCTATACTTTATATAGTTATATGACATGGATCTATAGTGTATTTGATTGGTAGCCATGATTTTATTTCATTCCGAGCATGGGTATGCCCGCCTCGGTGAGACAATTGTTATTTTGTAGATGACACCTCCCAAATTTTGGTCCCTGGGCTCACTTGTTTGGTACGTTGGTGAAGATTGATAATGTATTTCAGCCATCAGATGCTCTTCTAACCTCACACATTAGGGGGAATCTGTTATAACCCTAAATTGCACCAGACATGCTTACCTGGCATCGGTGAGACAATTGTTATTTTGTAGATGACACCTCCCGAATTCTGGTCCCTAGGCTCACTTGTTTGGTACGTTGGTGAAGATTGATAATGTATTTCGGCCATCAGATGCTCTTCTGACCTCACACATTAGGGGGCATCTGTTATAACCCTAAATTGCACCAGACATGCTTACCTGGCATCATGCCATCTCATTTGACTTCTTTTCCAAGCCACTATTGAACAACTTCTTAGAAAAACACTATTTTTGAAGGCATATGCGCCCTGCTCCACTACTGCATGCATGTGTATGTTGGTTGACCCACTACAACCCACGTATACTTAAAACAACACAAAAAATGGAAAGTTGCAGACAAAACACACAGTTTTGGGTAAGTTAACTAAACTGATTGATCGTCCATAGTCGTTCACTCAACCAAATACCTAGCCCTTTATAGCCTATAAACAAGGGGTAGGGGTCCCATTTGGAAGGAGGAAAATCATAGCAAAGAAACTATACCCGATTTAGTATTCCCCTTTCCCCAACCTTTTGCAACTATTGTGTGAAGAGAAGCATATACAGAAGCAGTTGGAGCACAGTTGAAGAGGATCTCAGGACCAGATTCGAGGAGCAGTGGCTGATCTCACCATTGTAAGGTTAATTTTTGTGAGATTAATAAAATATGTACTTTTCCCATCCCGCCATATGAGATTGTCAATATTTAGATTTGATTATATTTTGATAGAATCTCTAACCCATTAGTTTATAGGTTATATGCATGTGGAGTTATTTTTTTGTCTTTTGTGAATGCAGGTTAGTGTTGGGAGGAGAGTTGCAGTCAAGGAGCGACCAAGCGTTAAAGGGATCGACATCAAACATGGAAACTAAGTTACAGTAACTGGATCTTTTTAACCTTGAATTTTCATATGAATAATGGGGTTTATGATTGGGATGTTGGTAGAAAGTAGGAGACTTTAGGTCATTTCTGCATGCATGATAAAACCCTTAATGCTAGTTCGTAGGAGGGATTTCCCACCCATAACAAAATCATAAATATGTTTTGGCCCTCGACCAAGTTTTGGGAGAACCTTGGTCGTGTTTGACCATTTTTGGGACTTCAACAGGCTGATTGAAGACAGAGCACCTAGGCGAAGCAGAGATCACGGGATCTCGCCTTTTTTGCAGGATTTTTGGGTTTTAGGGTTTATGTAATGGGTATGGGAAGTCGGCCCATGGGTCTTACCCATGTTTATGCCCTTTTTGTAATGTATAAATAAGTAGCTAGGCGATGTAGAAAGTAGACCTATTAGGCCTATGGCTTAGTTAATGTTAGCTATGTGCAAGAATATGTGTTAAGGCTTGCAGAGCTAAGTGCAAGCATTTTGTAAGTGCTTTGTGCACAGACTATGTAAAGGCTCTATGTTGTGCCAAACTTGGGGAAGGAGAATCTGGCGAGGTGCATGCAGATCTCATGTCCTTGCAGAGTTGGATCTTTGTCTTGGTCCATGTAAGAAAATTGGAAGAAGCTAATAAAGAAGAGAAGAAGAGTTGATGGACATAGCCCCACACTGGAGTGAACCACATATATCCTGTGTCGATGTGCTTTGTGCTATGTGCTTTTTTCGGAATAGAAGAACAACGCAGAAGAGAACTTTGACTTGGAAAAGATATGTGACCATTGGAGGTGTCCCGACCATTAGAACGATGCTTTGGAATGGCTAGAAACACAGTTATTGTCGGAAAGATCACCATTGGACCATTGGGGCCGTGCCACGACAGATGGAATCGTATTTATTGTGGAATTCCTACTCATTGGAGGAGTCTATTATGACATTGCTTATTTAATCTGTCAAATGACTCACCGGGGACACTTTTGCAAACTGAGATATTCGATCCCATAGAGAAATGATTGCTATCGCGCGATGCTTTTGAGACTTCGTCGTCTATTTTTATTACCTTGAGCACCCGTTCGCCTACCTGAGATAATTGACCTTGAGCGTGTATGTTGGGAAAATGAAACAAAGTAGAGAATTCTATGGAAGATATATTAATAGACTTTATGGATAAGAAGGTCATGTTCCCAGGAGTACATGCCTCATCGACGAGAGGATTGCAAGCATACCCATTGACTGGACGTCGATCTGGGCCATCCCAAACCACGACGGAGAAGAGAAGTAAGCACCACGACGATCTGGCAAACGAAAAGAAAATCCCATTAGTATTACCCGACTACATCTCACCTTTGGTTGGCGTGGTTAGTTGTGATAATGTCCCAAGAGATTTTGAGTACACACTCATCACGACGTACCTCCCGAAAGGGATACGCACAGTAGGACCGCAATTGGGACTGATCCTAGCTCTTAAGATAAGTGATTTTAACCTCGACAATAGGAAGAATCATGGAATGCTTGGACCACATAGATACCTGACAAAGATGACTGGGAAGAAGCTTAAGATAGTTCCCTAGCCGTGGATCAAGGATATCATGACGTAAACTATCTTAAACGTCATGAAGATCCCCCACTTCGGCAGACATCAGGAAGTTAACATGTGTGTTAAACTCCTCTTGTCGTGCTTCCATGGATGGTACTTGTGGTTGGATAGGCGCATCACTGTGGATCCAACGCTGATCCACCTCATTAATGGACTAAGAATGTAGGGACCAAACCCTTAGAAATTCTACCCAAGGAAGGTTGCAGATCGCTCCTTGGTGCAGCAAATAAAGGAGGCGTATGGCGATGTGGAGAAAGGGAAGAGAGGATACAAGGTAGCCTCCATCCAAGATGGTGTAGTGCACCTAGATTTCCAGTCAATAGTGAGAAAGATCATCAGGAAGAACAGACTGACGCAAGTCACGGGTTTCGTCATCGACCTCGCAGGGAAGTGCGTTGAAGGGATGCAGATGAACTGGGTGAGCTACCTCGTCAATGTGTTGGAGAAGGACTATTGTGAAGAGCAGGACCAAGGTTATGAATTCCACTTCAGTTGGTTGTTGACTCTTATTGCATTTGTCACTTGGGATATGCCAAAGGGAGCGACATTCCCTGAAGTTGAGCCATCCAAACCACTGGCTGCGAGGTTCACAATCTTGTGGTATTCAAGCGATATGGTGCAAAAGTGGCAGTCGAACATTGTCTTTGACACCTACTACCTATAGCTCACGTGGGCCATTGAATATTTCCCCCAAATGACACCAAATACACTCCATCAGTTTAGGCCACTCAAGAAGTTTTGTGCAGACCGACACTTCATATATATCACCGCGCGCAGGGACGAAAACAAGGAGGAGCTATAGTCTTACTACAAATTTCCTGAGGAAGATATGGAGGAGATAACCAAGGAATGGCCTGTCAAATTCCTTATATCGGTTAGAGATTCAGAACTCTCTGACCCCGACATCATCAAAAGTCCTTTGTTCACCCAAGAAGAGTATGATGGACCAAGAATCACTAAGAAGAAGAAGAAGGAAGAAGTGTAGTAGATAAACAATGAATCAAAGGAAACTGCATTTGATTCACCTAGAGGAGGAGGAGGAGAAGAAGTAAACCAAGAGGAGGAAGGGGGAGAAGACAAGCAGGAAAAGGGAGAAGTGACACCACTGAAGGATCCCCTTACAGAGGCTGAGACATCGAAGAAAAGGAAGGTTTATCCAAAGAAACCCTCAACGCGGAAGAAATCATGAGCCAATAAGCCTCATTCACATAAGGTTTTCATGGTGGATGATATTGACCTCATCATCACAGTTGTAACAGATTGTTTGGAGGATATCTTGCAGTGAAACGAAGCAAAGAAGGAAATGATGTATGACAGAATTGAGGTGGAGCTGAAGGGGGTACAACAAGCTCTCTATTCGAACCGCATAGTATCTATTGTGTCATCATCATCAGGAGGTGCAGAATTGGGGGATGATCCCGCCCAATTGTGAAGGATAGAAGATGCAGTAGAAGCTCACCTTTGTCAATTCCAAGAAGAGAAGGAGCAGGCCACATAGGCCTTGAAGCAAAGCCCTAGATCAACTTTGAGTTGCACAACAAGAGAAATATGACCTTCGGGCGAAGTTCAAAGTGGACAGAGAAAAAATCTAGAAAGAGAAAGATCAGTTGCTCGCGGAGTAGATTGGATTTAAAGAGGTAGTGACTAGAGCACTTCGCTCTGTTTCGAGCTTGGACCAGATGGAAGAAGAGACAACTAAGAGCCAAGTGGGGAAGCTCGCTAAGGCCATTCAACAACTTCAAGTAAGAGTAGCAGAGTTAGAACTGCAAGCAGTGTCAAGCACTCCACAGGAAGTGCAATATCAGAGGAAGGTCTAGAGAAACTTTGAGTTGCACAACAAGAGAAAGATGTCCTCCAGGCAAAGTTTGAAGTGGACAGAGAACAAATCTAGAAAGAGAAATATCAGTTGCTCATGGAGCAGATTGGAGTTAAACAGGCAGTGACTAGAGCACTTCACTCTGTGTCGAGCTTGGCCCAGATGGAAGAAGAGACAACTGAGAGCCAAGTGGGGAAGCTCGCTGAGGCCATTCAACAAATTCAAGAAAGAGTAGCAAAGTTAGAGCTGCAAGTAGTGTCGAGCACTCCACGGGAAGTGTGAGATCAGAGAGAAGAAACTGTCAGGAGAGCAGTCGAAAGAATCAAGGTGTTGGCTTCATAATGCAAGAAATTAAGTAACCGAAGCGTGCAGAAATATGAGCGCCTTGCAGAAGACTTGGAGCTAAGGAGATTGGAGGCATAGCTCTGGGAAGAGAAGCAACAGGCATTGACAGTGAAAGAACAGTTGAAACAACTTACGACCATTGAGAATATGAAGAGATTGCAGGATCAACGTGCAGTTCAACAGTAGGTCACTGCTATACAGAGTAGAGTGATGGAGGTGACACAACAACTCTAGCCAGTGCAGGACAAAGCCTGCACCCTCTTTGAAGAGATTGAGGGACAAGGATCATAGTTGGAACATGTGGTCACAACAGTGGAATAGCGCCCGGAGGGGCCCTGTCACCGAGAAATTCATTCAGGAGTTCATCGGGTAGGAGACTCTGGTGAAGTAGCAGTTTGAGGAAGCTTGAGCTAAGATCGAGGCCTTCAAAGCATAGTTTCCAAGACCAGAGTGACTCAGGACGAGTCACAAGTGAGTGTTGTGGGCCTATTGGCCCATAACCAAGTTTTGGGAGAACCTTGGTCATGTTTGACCATTTTTTGGAATTTGACAAGTTGGTCGAAGACGGAGCGCCTAGGCGAAGCTGAGATCGCGGGATCTCACCCTTTTTGCAGGATTTTTGGGTTTTAGGGTTTATGTAACGGGTATGGGATGTCGGCCTATGGGTCTTACCCATGTTTAGGACCTTTTTGTAATGTATAAATAAGTATCTAGGTGATGTAAGAAGCATACCTAGTAGGTCGATGGCTTAGTTCTAATTTTAGCTATGTGGAAGAAGATGTGTTAAGGCTTGCAGAGCTAAGTGCAAGTGTTTTGTAAGTGCTTTGTGCATAGACTTTATAAAGGATTTTTGATGTGCCAAACTCAAGGAAGGAGGATCTGGCGAGGTGCGCGCAGATCTCCTGTCCTTGCGGAGTTGGATCTGTGGCTTGGTGCATGTAAGCTTATTGGCAGAAGCTAATAAAGAAGAGAAGGAAAGTTGGTGGATGTAGCCCCACACTGGGGTGAACCACATATATCTTGTGTCGATATGCTTTGTGATATGTTGTTCATGTTTTTTATGTATTCATTTGCTTAGTGCACTATTCTTGATGTATGATAGATAGATCTATGAATGCTTAGTGCTTATTTGAATGAATGTTAGATCTACTCTGATGCTATGTGGTGAATGATTAGATGTGCTTAGATCTTGATTAATACAATGTTGTCCTATAATAAGGATTTAACCTGCGATGTGAATAGGGGTTAAAGAAAAATGAATGTCAATTGCTAAGTTCTCTACTAAGTATTGTGATCACATATCTGTGTCCCAGCTAGGTTGTAGACACTTGAGTCTTGCAACCTCCCCCTTGCCTCTACCTTGGGTGAGACTTCATTTGCTTCACAGGTGTTGTTGAAAGGGTTGGTAGTTAGGGTTTTTTTGGTACGTTGTTAAAGAGTTGAACCCTGGGTCTTCCTCTTTGCCAACAATATGCCAAGGCTCCCTAAAGATAATCTAGATAGAAGCCAGACGGTCCCCAGCGGCCCTGAACTCATAGATCTTGATGAAATTAATAGGTTAGATGACCTTGAGTTTACAACACCACCGACCAAATTTCTGGCAGGTGTTTCATCTCAGCAGAAGATTGTTGAAGCATTGGGGAGAACCATTGCATCAAATCTATTAAGAGATCTGATAAATATATATGACGATGATGAAAGCCCAGAGGTATCTCTTAGGACCCCTATGCATATAGAAGAAGAAAAGGGACCTGAGAAGACATCTTCTTTTGTTCCTGATGTCAAAACTCATGAGGTCCCACAAAAAGAAAAGGAAGTCGAGAGTGTCCTAGATGCTAAGATACCTGATGTGCCAAAGACCCAAGAAGATAGTTTGAAGGATGAGCCAGGGTTGGAAAATCCAAAGGAAGGAATTTCATGGCATGAAATCAGCATCTCAAAGACTGATGAACAATTAATTACCGAGTCTATCTCTGACACCTCTATTTCAATCAGTACTTAAACCCCCGATGAGAAATAGACAAAAGTCGAGCCTTCAAAGGACAACAAGAAAGTTCAAGAACCCAATCTTGAACAAGTATATACCACCAAAAGTCTGGGAAATACACTCACCTAGGGAGACCAGCAAATCCCCGAACCTGTGGATGAAGTAGTCGACATACATGCCATAGATTATGATAGGAAAAGAAAGGCTATCATCCAGAGGACCACCAAGAAGAGGAGGATCACTTTAGATTGCTCCATCCTCATCACTACATAGGAACATCTGATCAACACAGAACATGCTAACACATCCAAACTCATCGGCGCAGGGATGGAAATCACAGATGCCACCCTAGACAGAGCTAAAATAAATGAAAAAGAGTTGGCCTCTTCCCTGAAAGAACTAGAACATTTGCGCAACTTGGCTAAGTCCTATCAGGACACTACATGGGTCATGGTGTACCTAAGGAGTGAATTCAAGGATGCCTATAGAAAGTTCACAGATGAGTGGAACTTATTCACTGCAAGAATAGACAAGCTCCAGGAAGACACCCTCATGGCACTTGCAACGCGCAAAGATATGGAGTGTTGGTACGAGAAAGAACATTAAGTCGTAGAGTGATTCGACTACATTGGTGCAGTCCATCATGGCCGATATAAAGAAGAACATGGCATTCAAGTGTTGAACGAAAGAAGTCTTGATCACATAAATAAATCGGTCGATTATTGGGAAAAGATAGATTGAGAGCCTCACCGAGAAATCCAAGAGAAATGGGCCAGGGGAGAGAAAAAATGGATCAATATCAATCGGGTAATGAAAGGCATCGGACTCCCCGAGTTTGTCACACCTGACTTTTTTGACATAGTCAAATCGCACACTGAGAAAGATTCATCATGGGATGAATAACTAGAAATGGTGACAGACACGGCACCAGGGCAGGTGCAACAGTTTATGGAACACCCGATCAAATATTGGGCTATGCTGCAACAGTTAAGTGTTAGTCTAGTCAAGTATTGGGCACATGTGGTTGAGATAAGAGATATTTATGTGGCCTCGATGGAACAACATAGATTCAAATACGCCAACACCTACGAGGAGTTGTTCATCCAATGGTCAAATTACTAGAAGAGTCAGCCTTTTAAAGTGATATCTTGAGATGACTCTTAGATAAACTGATAGGAGAGAACGCCATGTGGCAAATTTGTTTTACTTTTCTGCACTTTAGCTGTTATTTTCAGTTAATTTTATGTTATGAATAAGAGCATCAATCGATTATATAGGGGTCGATGGTTGTTGCAAGAAACTCTCATTTCTAGTTTTGTTAAGAATTATTTTGGAGCTACCTTTAATTGAGAAGTCCTTTTGGACTATAGACAAGTTTTTGTTTTTCATCAAATGCGTGTATGATTGGATGTGAAGAAGAACTATTTCCTATTCCATCTCATGAATGGATGCAGTAACGAGTAAGAGATATTAAGTCTATTTATAAGTTATTTGATGCAATGCTTTACAGTTCTTTCTTTAATGATGAAAATGAATCTTTGTGTTATTATGTGATTGATGATTAGAGTTGAGTGAATTATTTTTCTTACTATTGTTTATCACATGCATGTTTTCTTCTAGTTATTTGTATCTCAGTCAGTAATTGGAATATTCACATGGTTAATGTATTAGTACTAGTCATGTGGTAATCGATCATTGTCTGCATGCTAGGGTGTAAGGGTTATCCCAAGCCCAACCTCTTCTCTAGTAGTTAAAGTTTGTTCCCATTTGTTTCCTAGTTGGTTTATACTGAATTTCCATCTTATATCAGTCCTACCTAAGAGAAAATACAAAAAATAGAACATCTGAATTGAAGGAGAGGCCTTCACAAGAAAACGTAAAGCCCATCGATTAATTGGTCAGATCACAAGATCCGGAGAACCATTCCACTATTAAATGTTGCAGAGTCTAATTGGGCCTCGTTGGTGGGTTTGGTTCCTACTGTTGAGTTAAATGGATTTAAGACCCATCAGCAAAATTGGCACTAGAATGAGAGCATGAAGAATGAATGATTGAATAGATATTCCATATAATATTTCAGACAACCTAAAGATTCAAAACATGCCACATGCATGGCTAGTCATTCCCAAGACAACCCACACACACTGAGTACTCCTGAAACGAGTGACTCACCCCAGCTCGAGGATGGACGCTTATTCCCTGATATACCTTATGATCTTCCTCACGAGGAATTAAATCAATTCAAAAGGATCACAAGAGCATATGCCCGACAGGTCAGTGCATTTTCCTTAGCTCCGATACTTCCTCGAAGACAAAAAATAAGCAGACCAGTGCTCGACAACCTCGACCAGGTTTTTTTTTCACACAGTAGAAGACCCGATAGATTCTGCAATCACCGAAATTGAACACCCTCTTAATCTAATCCTTGAGACTCCATTCGGCGACGTCTTTGAGTCGAACGATTTTTCGAAAGAGGAAGAATTTAACTGAGGCTCCGAAGATATGGAAGACAACAACGACCAAGATGAAGAAAGGGGAAACCCACCTCAGAACAATCAACCTTGGTTGGCCAGAGATGCTTTGGTCATCCCAGGGCGAGTCCATAACCTTCCCTGAAATCCAGAGAAGTTACTCCCTAAGTTTGACCCCGAGACCTCAGGATTGCCTGAAGATCATATCAAGAAATCCATACTAGCGATCAGACTTATGAATGTCCAAAATGAAGACATAGTATGTAGTCTATTCCCCTATAATTTTGAGGATTCATCTTCCACATGGTATTTTAATTTTCTTCTAGGATCTATAACTAGTTGGTCGAAGTTTCAGAAAGACTTTCTAGATAAATTTGTAGAAGAAACTACTACAAGATCTCTAATGGTTGAGTTGTTTTCCACCACCATGCGTTTGAAGGAAAGGATCAAAGACTTTAATCAAATATTCACCACCATCTTAAAAAAATTCTAGCTCGAAGCTAAACCTACTCAGGAGTTGCAAATCGAAGTATACGCTAATGCCCTCCCAGCTTCTATTTCCATGTTTGTGAAAAGGGTTGCCAAACTAACCCTAGCTGAGAATTTTGAAGAAGCCAAAATGATAGAGTTCAAAATGAAAGGATGTAAATAAGGTCGGGTCTCTTTAGTTAATAAATAAGTTCAAACTCCTCCCAAGAGAGAGCTCTTGTTAACTAGACCCACAGGGAAACAAATAGAATAAGGTCTGGAAAAGGGTAATGGAGACATGGAAGACCTACAACGCATGATTAAGAAGTTATCAAATGAAATTATAGACATGAAAAGAAGTGCAGGGGAGGGAAACCAAGGCCAAAGGCCCTATAAGCTTTTCTTTAAAAGGAACCCACCATTCAAAGCAATTGAACCTCCCCTAGCCAACCTGAACATCGATCTGGGAAATGTAGCATCTGACTCTTTCTGCACTTATCACCAAGAAAACCACTCTGAAAGAGACTTCCCTCAATGGTTGCATGCCATGAGTTTGATGGACAACCGATTTCTAGACGAAGTCTCCCTGACCAAACAACCAAGAGGCTCTAGTATGAATATCATCGACTAGGAAGAAATTGATCCACCAGAATAAACAACCATGTTGATATGCGATCCTGACCTATCCATGCCTTCCAATGACTTGTTTGAGGTTCAAGAACCATCTGCTGAACTCTTGGCTATGAAAACACAAAGTAGGAGTCAACCTGTCTCAAACGAACTTACTACTACCCAAACTTCAGTAGGGAGACCAATTCCCAATCACCCAAATGAATATTTTTCTCCCCATAAGAACCTTATAAGCATCCATACCCGAGAATCACCCAATCTAGATTACAATGTAGTTGAATATTTTAAGAAGTTGAAGGTTAATATATCAGTTATGGACATATGTAGAATCCCTCAACAAAAGGACTTCTTGCTACAAGCTTTGAAATTAGTAGAAAATCCTACGACAAGCACTGACCCAGGAAGGAATATTTCTCCCACAAATCTAGTGAATAAACCAACTCTGAATGTATGATTTGAAGATAAGAAGGGAAAACCTTTTGTCCCACTGTTCCTTTTAACGTTTGAAGTTTTCAATAGGAACCTTCACAATTGTTTGGTCGATTCAGGAGCATCTTCCAATGCCATGCCACTATCTATTTGCAAAAAACTAAACACAATGCCTCTCAAAAGTGGCAAACAATTAATAAAACTAGACAGAACCCAGGTGAAAGTCATGGGAGAACTCAAAGATGTAATGATCAGAATAGCGACACATCCTAAAATTGTGCAAGTAATTGACATCATTGTAGTAGATATCTCAAAAGCTTATGGGTTATTATTAAGTCGATATTGGTCTAAGAACTTAAACAAATACTTTAGTACAGATTGGGCTCACCTATGGTTGTCATTAAAGGGGCACCAAAATATGATCATAATTGATAGGGAAAGATATCTAAAACATATTGTCACTGATCTAGAAACCCTAAACGAACCCTCATCGGAAGATTTCCCTATGCTAGGAAATTATTCATGCAATTCCTAATTTGGGAACTTCTCCCCTTTATCTTATGATGTCCCTCTCACTCAACACTCCAAAATGATTTTTCAAGAGGAGTTTCCGATAGTGGCAAAAGAAGCCCTCTTCTACCAAGAACCTGCATTAGAAATCACGGAACTAGCAGGAGGAAAAGAGAAAAGTAATAGGGAAGGGAAAGTTGATACATGTTTCTCACAAGTCTGGACCCTATGTTTTGATGGATCTAAATTGCAATAAGGATCAGGAGCAGGGTGTATCCTCATTAATCCAAAGAAATTTCCTATCTTGTAAACTATAATTTGAATGCACAAATAACACTTTCGAGTATGAAGCCATAGTACAGGGTTTAAACAAATACATAGACTTAAACTTCAAATAATTGAAGGTTTTTGGAGATTCTGAAATCATTGTCAGATAAATAAGGAATAATATACATTGAAATTATCCACACCTAAAGAATTACCAATAGGAAGTGCACAGGATAATAGAGTATTTTGAAGCTTTCAACTTTACAGTGATTCCCAGAGAGAGAAACGCTCTTACTGATTCTATGGCCACCACTGCCTCAAGGATTTCACCTCTAGATGATTATGAATCCTCTCGGTTCACTGTAGAACTACTTTACAAGCCCTCAGTACCCAACAATATTTCTAATTGGAAGTTCTTTGAAGGAGATGAATAGATCATAAACTTTCTGACTAAACAACATAATTTCAAAGACTTGGCTATTGATGATGAAGTATTCTAGGAACAATCAATGGAAACTGATCCTTGGATAGGTCAACCAACTAACAAATCGAAGTCTCACACAATT
Organism: Picea glauca; assembly: GCA_000966675.3. Lineage (NCBI taxonomy): Eukaryota > Viridiplantae > Streptophyta > Pinopsida > Pinales > Pinaceae > Picea > Picea glauca. The sequence goes on from JZKD02S2299772.1 coordinate 351,566, forward strand.
CTGAAGGGGATATCTAATTTAGAAAACCTTTTTGACCTGAAAGAACGATTTAAGGGGTCTAAGAATGCAAAGACCAGTAGTTCATGTCCCATGCCTGAAACTATAAATCTCGGAACCCCGGAAAACCTGAAAAACATAAACCTCGACAAGACCATATATAAGGAGGAAAGGAAGGCCTATCTCAAACTTGTCAGACAATATCAAGATGTCTTTGCATGGTCCTACCAAGATCTGAAAACTTATGATACCTGCATCATTCAACACACTATCATGTTAAAACCTGAAGTGAAACCCTTCCAACAGAAGCTCCAAAAGTATCACCCTTCCCTGGAGCCTCTCATGTGTCAGGAGTTAAAGAAACTGTTAGATGCCAAAATTATCTTCCAGGTTAGACATTCTACATGGGTAGCTAATTTAGTTCTTGTAAGGAAAAATTATGGGGAGATTCACTTATGCGTAGATTTCAGAAACCTCAACAGAGCTTCAGAAAAGGACAACTACCCAGTCCCACCAATGGAGCAACTCCTGCAGACCATGTCTCGCTCTAAGATTTTCTCCTTGTTGGATGGTTTCTCAGGTTACAACCAAGTTTTGGTTTCATAGGAAGACCACTTAAAAACTACCTTCTGAACCAAGTGGGAAACTTTCTCTTACAAACACATGCCTTTTGGGTTAATCAATGCAGGAGCAACCTTCTAGAGGGCTATGGATGTAGCTTTTCGGGGAATAATAAACAAGTGTGTAGTAGTGTACTTGGACGATGTGACTATGTATTCAAAGAACAAAGAAGATCACATCCAACACTTAACCCAGATTTTCGAAAGGTGTAGGAAGTACAGAATATCCTTAAACCCTAAGAAAACTATTTTTGGTGTCGAGGAAGGTAAATTTTTAGGCCACATCATATCTCAAGTAGGTATTCGCATAGACCCAAAAATAATTAAGGTTCTAGCTCAACTTCCATTACCTCACAATAAGAAGTCTATGCAGTCGTTCTTCAAGAAAATCCATTTTGTGAGGAAGTTTACTCCCAATTTCGCCGAAACCATCAAACCCCTACAAAAAATGATTCGTAAGGATTTTGACATTAAGTGGAATGATGAATGGAAGAAGGATTTCAAAAACATTAAAAATGCAATTTGTCAAGCCCTAGTACTGCGAAGTCTCAATTTCAACAAATATTTCTTCCTTTATACCTTCGCTTCCAACCAATCATTAGCCGCAGTATTGACTCAGATGGATGATGACAAAAAATGAAGTCCCGGTATCGTTCATGAGAACTAACCTCCAAGGTGTTGAACTTAACTATCCCGCTATAGATAAACAAGATTATGCAACTTATAAGGTAGTAAAACATTTCAGATCTTACATCCTCAAGAACCACACCAAAGTAACTATGCCTCACCCTGCAACCTGATCCCTATTTACTCAACAGGAGATGGGGGGAAGAAGAGGAAACTAGATGGCAGTAGTCCAAGAATTTGATCTAGATATAAAACATGATAAACTAGTTAAAGGACAAAGGTTATGCAAACTGGAAGTTGAAGCACAAGACCAAGTAAATGAAGACCTTGGATGGAAGAATGAAATGGCATTATGGTGTGGTGAAGCATCATACATTTCCCTAGGACAAGAGTCCTGGTATGAGAAACTGACTTATCTCCTACACCATGGGACTTGTACAAAAAACCTCAACCTTAGGGAAAAGAGAGATCTCAGGTTAAAATATTCACAATATCGCCTCATAAATTCAATACTCATCTGGGTTAATTATGATGGAGTACTTTTGAGATGTCTCGAATGTGAATATGCAGGCAAAGTTCTAAAGGAGCTCTATGATGTCCTTGTCAGTGGACACTTTGCAGGAGACACCACTGCTCATAAGATACTGAGAGTTGTCTATTATTGGCCCACTTTTTTCAAGGATGCTCACACATATGCTATAAATTGTAAAACTTGTCAATTAAGCATTGGGAGAGAAAAGAGAGCAACAGTCCCACTCCAACCAGTAACCGTTTCTAGGCCTTTTGAGTAATGGGGGTTAGATATCATAGGATAAATTACACCAATCTCTTCAAAACAACACAAGTACATACTTACTACCACCGATTACTTCACAAAATGGGCATAATCCATTCCTCTGACTCGTGTAAATGAGAAGGTGGTAATCCAATTCATAGAACAACAATTAATCACAAGGTTTGGTGTCACTTATGTTCTTGTTTTTGATAATGTAGCTTACTTTTCTTCCACCTTATTAACAGATTTTTCTCTAGACAGAGGAATCATAATTAGATACTCTGTAAATTATTATCCACAGGGAAACAGAGTGGCAGAATAAACTAATAAGAACCTAGTGAGGATATTGAAGAAAATGGTTGCAGACAACCAGAGGAATTGGCACAATCTACTCCATAACGCTTTATGGGAAGATAGAGTTACACCCAAGGAAGCTATAGGGAATTCCCATACATTTTAGTATACGGACAGGAAGCCATTCTCCCGAATGGGTTATATCTCCCATCTCTTCAACTTGCTCAAGAGTCTGGGGGGCATCCCTCATCAAACTTACAATAAAGAATTGACACCCTTCTCATGCTGGAGGAAGAAAGGGAGAAAGCTAAATCAAAATTCATATCCCACCAAAAAATAGTTAAAATATGGTTACATATTAACTATTGCTCATGCTAGGGTGTAAGGGTTATCCCAAGCCCATCCTCTTCTCCAATACTTAAAGTTTGTTCCCATTTGTTTCCTAGTTAGTTTATACCGTATTTCCATCTTATATCAGTCCTACCTAAGAGAAAATACAAAAAAGAGAATGTTTGAACCAAAGGAGAGGCCTTCATAAGAAAATGTAAATCCCATTGATTAATTGGCCAGATCGTAAGATCTGGAGAACCATTCCACTATTAAATGATATAGAGTCTAATTGGGCCTCAGTGGCGGGTTTGGTTCCTATTGTTGAGTTAAATGGATTTAAGACCCATCAACAGGACCCTGTCATTTTTTCTGTAGCAGAGAAATATACCCCACCAAACGAATAATCCCCAATTGATAGCGATTCTAATGTGTTTGACACCAAAATAACCATCTCACCCGTCTCTATGTCCAGAGCCAAATTTTCAGATAATGTAGGGAGACAAATATCCTTTCTTGAAGTAGTTCATGCCTCCATAGTCCCTTATGTCATCGAGGTTGCATTCCCTTTCTCAGAATTTGTAGGTTAGTGCGCAGAGCAATACCACAGGAAGAGAATGTTGTCTTAAATAAATTAGGGTCATATGTCCTGTGTAGAATATATAGCCCATCAATTCAATACGCCCTCAGCATACCATAGTCCCCCTATGCAGTGTTTTAACCCTTTGAGGAAGAAAATATAGTTACATTTTAAATGGAATTTCCCCCCGAGGTCAAAAACCTATTTTTGCAGACAATTGTCAAACCCAAGCATTACTCTGAGAGTATGTCCTTTCGAATTAATATAAATTTCATGGTTATTGAAATCAAGTGGGATTGTTCCATACTTAGTCAAATGTTAGGTTTAGATAATGAAAAATATGTAGTTGAGGTCATGTTAGGTTTTATGTTAACATTTTTCCAGTCAGAGTCCATTCAATCAATCTGTATCAGCTTTGAAGGATTCATAGCTGACAATGTACACAAACAGCTAGTGAATTTCCAGTCACTAAGGAACTTCAAGTATTACACATACTTGCTAAATATGTTCCTAGAAACAAACAAGAAAGAGTTCCCTAAAGCAGCATTCATCTCAACAGAATGCAAAAGAACCACAACGCTCATTTTCATAAATAAGATCACGTTCAGAGTTTACAGCTTGATCTTCAACACCAGCCTACCAAGAGTCCTAAAGCACATGAAAATTTGTTTGCATCCAAATCCAGAAAACAGAGTGGGATACTGGGTGTTGTTCATGCATTGTACAGTAATTTGGGTATATGTTTTTCAAGAGGCCCCTTACCTTCTTCCTATTTTTTTGACACTTGGAGTCTTTTCACTGGATTTCATCAGGAAAAGAATCATCTCAAAGACAACACATTTCTTGAAACTTCACAAAGCATCCAACCTCAAATTTCTTTTCATCATAGGACCCTTTGTTGTAAAAACTAGATCCTGCTTATCTCAGATCCAAAACAAACTCAGGGGGTTTGGATTTGCACAAATACAAGGGAGAAGATATGATCCACATCAGTTCATATCTAAAATAAGATTGATCAACAAACAATCCCCTTATGAACATGAGTATGTTGAAGGTTTTGACAAATTGGCAAATTTGGAAACCTGTGTTGATATGGAAGTTATCTTACAGCCTGCTTAAACACAACAAGTAGGGCCAAATCTACAGCAAATGAAAACACATATGACTCCTCATAAGTTGATACTCAAAGTTCCCAAAGTAAGTTTCTACACCAAGAGAAGCAATTTAGAGGCCCTAGGCACCAGTAGTCAGCAAACTGCTACCGGGAAAATGAAGACCACACAATCCCCACAGATAGTAGATCTAAAGGAAGAAGATCCTGAAGAGAAATTAAGTATGGATATGGTGGAGAGTGGCACCATCAAGGAGGAATCTTGTAAAAGAAGTATGCCCCAAATTGAAAGAATCTCAAGGGATTTTAGCAACAAAAACACATTTTTGATTAAAAAAACACCTGGAGCAGTCTATCAATCTAAAGAATATTTGGCAAGGAAATATGATGAGAAAGGAAACATGGCCATGAGTGAAAGAAGATATTTGATCCATGAGGTAGAAAATATTTCTTAGTACAAGTCTTCTTTGTTCACAGTCAGGGATGTAGAGAAGAATACACTCAACATAGTAGTTTCATATGAGGATAAAGTGTCAGAGGTTAAATTGCATTATGACAACATCAGTTCCCCAGACAAGGTAAGACTCCACAGAAACACCAGTGACATGTTGTATTCAGATTAGTTGGGTTTGAGCTTGAATATTTCAAGGCTGACAACTCATGCACTTAAGTTGGAGGGACAGTTGACACAATATGAAGAATCCAACAGAGCTTGGAAGACTCAAGTCAAGAGATTAGAATTTGAAGGCCCTCAAGGAGTGAAAGCTTCCTTAGAAGAGAAAGACAAACTAATTCAAAGCTTGAATAAAAAACTAAATATGTCTACCATAGAGCATCCACAAAAAAGAGAGTTGGTTTCTCTAGAACAAGAAAAATATGAATTTCGACGGGAAGCATTGAATTACAAAGCCAAAGTATTGCAGTTGGAGAAAGAAAAGTTGAATTGGTCACAAGGATAGACAGAAGTATCAAATTTGGTTGTAGTTGTACCATGTACTATGGAAACTGGGCCAAGCATTGAAGGACTTGTCTAGGCTATGTCACAAGTTATCCCGAAGGAAGGAGAAATCAAAGCCCTTAAGGCAGATATAGAAAAGCTGCAGCAAGAAATGAAAATAAAGGATGATAAGATGACCCAGTTCCAGAAGGAGAATCAATCTTTGCAGGAAAGAGTAGACAAGTTGAAGACAAGGTTTAAAGGCAAAGGATTGTTGCAGGGAGTCAAACACATCATCTGGGATTCCATTGTTTTTGAAGATGCCAAGTTCAGGGTGTACCTAAATTTCATAAATGAAAAATATAGCATGGCCCTCACAGCCAGAAGTAGGTGCACTGTTGTGAATGAGACACTAACAAAAAAAAACCTCGGAATGGGCCCAGAATGTTATAAATCTGTTGAATTACATTTCCACTGCTGAAATTCAGACCATTGGAGTCAAAGATAGGACTACATTGATCATTTTGGTCAGGAGGGTCATTTCCAATCATAACTTGCTCAAGTCAGTTCAAACCAAATCCATACAGATGGAGCAGAGTATATAGGAATTCAAGGATCTATTTGAGGATTTGTTCATCAAAGGCCTCCCACCATTTTGAGATGGAAAAGGGAACTTGTATGATCAAGAGGAATACAAATATCACTTCGCCCAATGCAGAATTGATCACTCCAAGTTTGAAAGCTTGGAGGAAAACTTGAAAGGAACAAACCTGGTGGAGTATTTGACCACAAATTTTGAGATCTTGAATTAGTTCAAGAAAGTGAAGATCAGGCTTCCAGCCATGAATTATGACACTTACATTGACTTGGAAATCTTGATCAAGGAAATGATGGACTACGAGATACCTTCTTACTTGTAATGGAAAGAGATAGTGTGGCTAGGCAGGACAAAATGCAATTTCCCAGGAACCAGCAAATAGCCTCTAAATGTCACCAAATTGGAAGATCTGACAGAGGATCAAAATAGGACAAATGGAGAAGATAGAAGCTAAAGAGTGAGAAGAATTAGCCAATAGTTCATGAAACGTTTTTTCTTTTAACAATCATTGTAATCGGTTCCCATACCGAAACTATCAAATGTAATTATTGTAGTCAGTTTTAGAAGCTAAAACATTTCAGCTCATCTTTTGTAATCGGTTTCTAATTGAAAGAAAATCGAATTGTATAAATGCTAGTAGTTCTGAATGTATTAATGTTGGTATAAGTGTAAGGGAAACTATTAGTTTTTTTCTGAACTCAATTGTAAATTTCTGGAGTTGAATTGAATACATATGTAATAGCTTTTGAAGTCTCTATGAAAAGATTCTAATGGTGGTGATATGAGTTTTGTCTCTTCTCCTTGTATTTATTTCCTGTGTTCTTTAATTCCATTTTCATTTTCTTCCATTTAAATTGGATAGTTAAAATCTCTGAATTTATCTTGTGATGCTCTCGACTTAAGCAATTTAAACTGTGTAATATTCTTCCTAACTAATTCAGAATTCATTTCAGTAATGCTCTGATGCAGTTACTTGTTTTCTCCTTCTTCTTACACTCTTCATAAATACAATTTATAACTCATATTCATCACCTCATTTATCCTTTATCCTCTGGAGAGTTCTATCGGCCAGTCATTGTTTTCATTCATTTTTAGAATTTCGACTCCATAGCCCTAAGTGTCCCTCCCCTTCCTTGCCAACAAATTTATAAAACCCCCCCCAAAAAAATTAAACCTATCCATCAATTGCCAAAGAAACATCAAGTGACATGAGAGATCCCTCTCTAAGTTAAGCAGGCTAGTGTCTAGCTCTAAATCTAGTTGAAATAGTTACCTCTGTCGTTTGTATATCAGCTGGAAAAAATTTACAGAGTGCTAACAGAACCTTAACTATTATTATTATTATTATTTCTCCTAAACTAAAATTAGTTAGGTTTAACTAACTTAAATAAATAAAGTAGTTGAACTACTTCAACTTATTTGGAATGCATAAAATCAAAATGAGAAGGAAGAATAAGAAGAGAATAGAAGGAAAAAGAAATACTAAGGTTTTCTCTTTTTTTTTCATGAGATAGTTTCAGTTTTTATTCATTCTAATTGATTTCATTCAGAGTCTTATTCTCTTTTTGACAACAGGGTCCTATTGTAGACAATAAGGTTCATAACTGAACCAAATCATTCAGATGTTTGTTTTAAAGGTGTTGATCTATCTTTGATAGTTTGTGTATACTTATTTGTTTATGGATTAAGTTTCATAGCTGATAAAGGATATTGTGCAGAGTCAAATTGGCAGCAGTCTATGGCAAGTTGATCCATATTATAAAGTTCAATTTTGACTTCTTTTCAAATTCCTTGTGTATGGTTTTCATCGGGGATATCTAAATTAGACTTTGGTCCATGCCCTCACAGGGATTTTGTAAAAAGAAATATACTTATGATTTCTTGGAATGAAATAAAGAAGATTGCTATGCTATATCATTTGTGTGTATTTGTGACTTGGTTACTTTTTCTTTTGATCTCCACATTTATTTTCTTTAATTTGTATATTTTCATAAAATTATATAAAATTTTATGTTATTTTACAACATTATTTTCATAAAAAAAATCATCCTAAACACTTGTAATTAATACTTGTGGATTGGGAAAATATTTTTGAGGCTGTTAAACATAGGGTGATATTCCTGATTATCTTGTCTTAGCCAGGCGAGATTTGAAAATGCTTGAGTAAGATAATTCATATATTTGCCTCAACATTTATTTGGTGATTGTTATCACACTAAGTTGCCTTGGGTATTTAGCCCTTATTTTTAATTTTTATAAGCCTTTATATTTTTTAATTTTGATTTGTTTCTTAAAGGTGTGATTTACATAGGTTACCTTGATAATTAAAGGCTTAATTCATGACTCAATTTTTTATCCTCACATAAACTTTTGGCCTAGGTTCATTTTCTTGGATTATGTTTTGACCCCCTTCATGACTTGACACTAAGCCTGACTCACCCCCTGACCAGCTTGACTTGACATGTCATCCTCCTCACTCATGCCTTTGTAGCCTTACCATGTTATCCTGTTGTCATATGCTTAGTGGCCAAATCATTTTTTGAAAAGGGAGTGTTGCCAACACACCAAGAGTTTCCGTAGCACACTACATGTCCTTCATCCTTTACCATGATTTGTTATCATGATGTTGATGTCATTTTTGCCTTGTTTTCAGAACCATGGTTAGTTAAAATATGCCTTTGAGGATTCCTCTTTATGATCTTGCTAACGATTTTCAAATTTTGAAATCTCAAAACTCTGAGCTGCAAAAACTACCAGTTCGAACTAGTTGGTAGTGGCGTTGTAGGATCTGTTGTTGAGATGGATTTGGATGCTGATATGATCGTGATACTCTCCTAAATATTTGTAGCACTCCATGCTATCGTCGAATTTCCAAGTATCCCATGATTTCCTCCTTTTGCATATCAATTTCAGGTAGCAATTATAGCTTGGATTTTTGGTAGCAATCATGCCTGCAGAATTGGAAAAAGACCATTCCCTCATGCTTTCTACCAATCCTCCCTTCACATAGATCTTCAAACACCATCACCTGGTTTTCAGTCATAAGACATCTACTCACCTTGTTCCCACATTTTGAATGCCCAAGCAAACATTACCTCTTGTATGCGCGTTGTGCTACCTAAAATCGTTGTTGAAACGACGCTGCCTTTTTCCATGTTTCCTCTACCATTTGAATTTGACTGTTTTCGACCCAGTTTTCAAAGATAATTTCAGTGATCTCCTTCTTCAGTTTTAAGATTTATGAACAGAAAAGGGGGGAAATTCACAGCCATTGTTTCCTAAAATTGCAACCATTTTGAGTTAGGGGAGATTCCTAGAAAGGAGCAACCACTATTCACTATCAAATTGTTATTGAAGTCTAACTCTTTGTTTTCCTGGCCATCACTGCACCATAGATTTTAAACCTTTCATCCTAAACTATGGAGACTCCTCAGAAGAAGAAGTCGCATAAGGAAGGTATTTTGGTTAGAACTGAGCCTCCAGACATGCATTTATTTGAGGAAGAGCCCATGGCTAGAGAAGTTTTTCAAAGGGTGGGTTGCCTTAATTTTTTCCAAAACATGCAAAGGGGTCATCTTGAGGTGGAAAGGCATTTTTCCTTACATTTTGATGGCCTGAAGACTAAGATAGGGGACCTAGAATTTGAGGTGTCTGAGACCTCTATTTCAGCAGCTACAGGGATCCCTATCACATGAGAGAAATGGTTTAAATCCATGGCTTTGAATGCAACCTTTTCCAAAGAATTCCTTAAGCCATAATATCAAGATGACAATCTGTCCAAAGGGGTACCAAGAAGTCATCTAGTTGGAGATTTTGATAAAATGTTGAAGATCATTCAAAGGTACTTTACATGTGAGGGGAGGTTCAATACACTATACCAATACCATATAAGGATTCTGCTGCATTTTACTAGCAAAGATGAAATTAACATTCCCTTCTATTTGTTGAAAAGTATAGGAAAAATGTCAGATAGATTTCAATCCAAATCAAAGGCTGTGGATACTATCATTTTTCATTCTGGGTTGATTAGAATATTGGTTTCTAAAGAGATGAGAAAGAGGAACATATCATGGGAACACTTCATATATTTTTCTCACATGAAATTAGACATAGCATCTACTCCTCAATCACAGATACCAATCCCTTTTCCATCCACCAATGCTTCTCCAACAGGAGCCAGCAAGAAAAGAAAGAGTAAGGCCCTTGTTCAAGATAAATAAGCCATTAAGAAAGTGGCAGAAACAGAGAGGGAGGCCTACCATTCTCTACAGAGAGACCTTTCACCCCCTCCTGCACCAGAATTAGAAGAGGTCCCTTCCTCTACTAAA
>JZKD02S2299772.1:368877-394224 GCA_000966675.3 Picea glauca
GGGGGGGGCACCATTTTGCTGGGGGCTTTGGGCACGGGGGTCAGGATAGCCTTACGATATCATAGAGCTAGGAAGTTGGACAGGCTACTCCTAGCTGGCAGGGAGGAAACACGGTTTGGGCAGAGTTGGTCAGTGCATCAGGCAGAAGCAAAGAAGCGGGCTAGACAACCAGGTCAATGGAAAAATTAGCATCAGAAGCAGGTAATTTGTTTATGAAATTGCTAAGTTTTTTTTTATGCTATAGTTAAATTTTAATCTCTGATGAAAATTTGCTTATATGCTGGTGATTGAATTATTTGTGTAATTTAAAGGAGTTATATCAAATTATGTATCTACGGTCCCTACATTCTCCTCCTTGTTCACCTAGAGTCCAAAATCTAATGGCAGGTGCTAAACCTCCTAGAAATAGGATGGATTCCATAGTGGCTGCAAGATATGCCCCTCTCGTCCTACCTCGGCCAATGAATGATCTCCCTGCTGGAGATTATCTAAAATACATGCCCAAATTCACAGAAGAAGAAGATATAATTGTTGAAGAACACCTTGATGCCTTCTATAGTTATGCATACAATAAAAATATTGAGAATGAGGATGTGTGGATGAGAGTCTTTGTCCAAATCCTTGATGGTGAGGCTAGGAAGTGGTTTAGGGTTTTGTCCCTTGGATCCATTACTGGGATTGAGGCATTAGATGATGCCTTTTTGAGGCAGTGGGGGGATAAAAAGGACTTTTTGTATTATATCACAGAATTTGGATCCCTAAAGAGGAAAGAGGGAGATTTTGTATCTGACTTCTCTAAAATATTCAACAAAATGTACAATAATATCCATGCTAAGATAAAGCCTACATAAACCTCTGCAAAAATCATCTATGCCAGTGATTTTGACCCTGAGTTTTTCCTTCTACTGAGAAAAATAATATCAGCCTCCTTAGCTCATATGCAAGATGCAACCTTGGAGGTAGAATATAACATAGTGGCATCTAACAAAATTAGGGGGAAATATGATAGGGACAGGATAAAAAAAAAAATTGAAGCCTCAACCTCTGATTCCCATATTGTCCTTCCTCAAATTGATGAAATTGACAAATTAGTAAAATCTCTTTCTCCTGAGATGAAGTTAAGACTTGAAGGAAAACAGACCTATAGAAATAATCAAAATGTTGATAACAAAGGTAACTTCAGGAGACCCAATAATTCTCCTCAGATCCTTCCAAGAGATTCCAGAAACATAGATAGGGATGATCAAAAGATAAAAACTCCTTTACAAAACAACCTTGTTGTTGATGAAGAAGTAGAGGAGGAAGAAGATGATCATGAGATTCATTGCTTAGGTGACACATCCCCATCTCCTCACTTGGCTCAATCCGCATATGAGAAATCCTTGATGGGTATTCAAATAAATGAATTAAGTAAGGGAGAGAAGGCAAAAGAAAGTTCTAATAGATATAATATGATATCCAAAAAGAATGAGGAAAAGACTGATGCCTCTGATCAGCCTACCCAAAAATAAAATCTCCCAAGGTTGTGATAGGTGCTAGCAAATAAAAAGATACTCAAAGCCCCTAAGTTTTGGTCAGAAATCCTACCCCAGAGGCCAAAGAGAGCCTGAAATCTTCACCTTCCTTCATCTTTGAGAGTGAGATCCAAAAAATCAAGATCCTTGTACCTTTTTTGGAATTGATAAAAAATGAAGAATTTAAAAAATATCTCTCCAAAATGTTATTGCCCGAATCTTCTTCAAATTCCACTGATTCAGTAAATCTTCAAGATGAAAATCCAGAAGTCATATTAGCACCTTTGATAGAAGATAGAGATGATTCATCCCTTCCCTTCTATACATCGTTGAACATACATGATAAGGTGTTGCATAATTGTTTGATGGACTCAGAGGCATCCCACAATCACATGCCAAAAATTGTCATGGATGAACTTGGATTAGAAATCACAAATACCTACCATGACTTATATTCTTTTTACTCTAGGAAAGTGAAGTGTCTTGGGGTTATTAAAGATCTGGTTGTGACCTTATTTCAGTTGCCCATGAAAAGTGTAGTCATGGATATCGTGGTGGTTGATGTTCCCTCCAAGTTTGGCATGCTCTTGTCAAGATCTTGGATAAAAATACTTGGTGGAACCTTGCAGATGGACCTCACATATGCTACCATTCCTATGTTTGGGGGGGAGCATAGAAGACTTTACGGGGAAGCTCAGTTGGCCTACATTATTAGAGATGAAGAAAACCCCACCAATCATCTTATTTTTTTACTTGATACTGATTTGGGATCCAACATCTTGTATCTCACTGATGCTCCTGAACCTCCTCTTGAAATTAGTAAACAATCCATTACCTTTTGTGAATATTCTCCTCCAACCACCTCTGTTTGGAAGATGTTCTTTGATGGGGTCTCTTCTAGGGAAGGTGTTGGTGTTGGAGTGGTCTTTGTTTCACCTACTCAAGAGACTATATCTTTGTCCTACAAGAAAGAATTTGAAACTGCCAATAATGTGGCAGAGTATGAAGCTCTTGTCTTGGGTTTAAGGGCTGCAAAAGACATGGGGATTGAAGAGCTATCATTATTTGCGGATGCTGAATTGATTGTTCATCAGATCAAAAATCTTTATCAAACTAAGCACCCTAGGCTTAGATCTTATAGAAATGAAGTGTGGGACTTAGTGGACGATTTTTTCTTGGCTTTCAACATTTCATTTATTCCAAGAGAAGAGAATATCATGGTTGATTCTTTAGCTGTATCAATAAGAAATTTCAGAGTCCCTTTGCCACCTAAACTCAAGTATTATGTAGAATTCAAATACAGACCTTCTATACCTGACAATGTCAAGCATTGGAAGGTATTTGAAAATGATCTTGAGATCAAAAGATTCCTTGATATTGTTGATGAGTTTTTTGCATTACACATTGATCAAGATCATGACTCTGAAAATAATCCTCATGTTGATGTTTTTCTAAACAAAATTGCTATTGTTATAACCCTAAATTGCACCAGATATTGCTTAGCTCATAGCAGGCCATCTCATTTGACTTATTTTCCAAGCCACTACTGAACAACTTCTTAAAAAACACTCTTTTTGAAGGAATATGTGCCCTGCTCCACTACTGCACGCGTGTGTACACTGGTTGACCCACTACAACCCGTGTATACCTCAAAAGCACGAAAAAATGGAAAGTTGCAGATGGAACACACAGTTTTGGGTAATTTAACTAAACTAACTGACTGTCTATAGTCGGTCACTCAACCAAATACCTAGCCCTTTCTAGCCTATAAAATAAGGGGTAGGGGTCCCATTTGGAAGGAGAAAAATCATAGCAAAGAAACTATACCCAATTTAGTATTCCCCTTGCCCCAACCTTTTGCAACTATTACATGAAGAGAAGCATATAAAGAAGCAATTGGAGCACAGTTGAAGAGGAGCCTAGGACCAAATTCGAGGAGCAGTGGTTGATCTCACTATTGTAAGGTTACTCTTGTGAGATTAATAAAAGAAGTACTTTTCCCGTCCCGCCATATGAGATTGTCAATATTTAAATTTGATTATATTTTGATAGAATCTCTAACCCATTAGTTTATAGATTATATGCATGTGGATTTCTTTGTTTGTCTTTTAGGAATGCAAGTCAGCGTTGGGAGGAGAGTTGCAGTTAAGGAGCAACCAAGTGTTAAAGGGATCGATATCAAACACGAAAACTAAGGTACAGTAACTGGATCTCTTTAACCTTGTATTTGCATATGAATAATGGGGTTTATGATTGGGATGTTGGTAAAAAGTAGGAGACTTTAGGTCCTTTATGCATGCATGATAAAACCCTTAATGCTAGTCCGTAGGGGGGATTTCCCACCCACAACAGAATTAGCGACCATACTGGGGAATCTCTAGGGTTTTCTAGGGATACTTTTTGGGTATTTTAGAATTGGTTTATTACCTTTTTTCTAAGTTTTTATATGTGGCCTGCAGAATCCCTGCCTGCGTATACATGCACCCTACCTTTAGACAACCCACGTATATCCACTGGGTTGTTGAAGTGTCAGTTGCATGCTTGAGTCCAGAATTGTTTTTTTAGAGGCAGTCATCCTCTTTCCCTATCAGGAGTGATCCTTCTCAGGGGTTTCCTGGATTTGGTCATAGTCTCTGTTTTGCAATCTATAGCATAGGAATAGCCTCAAATTATCTTTGTTTGATCAAAATTTTCCTTCCATTCTCTTTGCCAAAGTTATTTTCTCTGTCTTTGAGGGACTCTGGTTTTCAATACCAGTGCTCCCTGTCTGTGTTGGATTGTGTTTTTCACTTTTTTTAACATTTACAGAGCTATATGTGCCCTGCAATAGTTATGCATGCGTCGATACATGCTCTGCCTTTGGACAACACGCGTATATATGCTAGTTGTTGTGGTGACAGTCGTGTATCTGTGTTGGGAAGATATTTTGACAAAGAGAGGCAGTCATCCTCTTACCTTTCAGAAGCCAGTCTTTTCAGGGGTCTTTTTTGGTCTCTACCCTAGTCTCCGTAATCACATTTGGTAGCCTAGGTTTGACCATAGAATAGTTTTATTTTCATGAAACAGATTTCTTGAATTTTTTGTAGTAGAGTCTTAGACAAACCTGTGAGTCTTTTTGTGATCAACCATTTTTTTGAGGTTTCGGTCAAGTGACTCCCTGCGATCTGCAGTAGGGCCAGAAGTGTTTTTTTGGTTTCTATTTTGTCTTCACTTTATCATTTTTCTTGCTTTAGAAGAAAGAAAAGGAATCCATTTTCTTCAATTCTAGTATTTTGAAGCATGTTGAAATTTTTTACTTCTTGGTTTGGTTAAAGAGTTGGTTGTTTGCTTTAATCAATAGGAAAAAGATTGTTTTCATAAGTTCTTGACTGATTGACTTAGAACAATAAGTAGCTTGTAGTCGAGCGAAATCTTGTTTGATTTTTCAGTTAAAAGATCTTAGAAAGAAAAAGTTTGAAAAGTTGGTTTAAAAAAAAAAATTAAAAAGAGAAAGTATGAATTTGTCAAGAAGAAGTTATTTTGTTTCCATCTTGTTGTTTATCTTCTCTTTCGTCTCTCAAAACATCACTAGTTTCACTTTCATAACCTTTGACTTAAGACAAGCCCAAAATATAACGATTAATTAAAATCAACTAGACTTTATGTTTTGTCGAAGACATCAACTAGTCTAGGCTAGAGCCTTGATTTAGGATTGGAGAGGAAACTCTTCAAGGCTGAAAAACATACATAAGAGTCTGTTCTAGGGAGTGTCAAAAGTCCAATATCATAAAATTTATCTGGGACCCCTCTCTAACACAGGAGATAAACACGAGGTCATGCAAGGAAAGGTAGCGAAGATAACCCCTCCAAAGCCGGACCAAATGCAGTGGGGAATGCATATAGAGGGCTTGTCTTTGGATTCCGTTGATTGCATTTGCCATGGAGCTTTGTGGGTCTGGAATCTGTTCGAGGTCCTCAGTCATCTTCTGGAAGACTTGATTCCGATACCCTTGATAGGTTCCAGGCTTGATACCCTACTCATTGCGGTCCACCCGACTGTCAACTGTACCTGCCTAGTGCCTGTTTTCGCGTTGGAAACCTAGTTGCCTATCTTTCTAGTGACTTACACAGGTGACTGTGGGGGTGTACCGCAGTACCTAGAACAGACATCGGGCCATGCTTTGCAAAGTATACCTGGAGGGTGCTTCCGTATTCAAGTTTCACTTGCACTAGTAAGTTTCTCTAGTGTTGGTTGTTGTAACTGTCCTTCCAACTAGTTAGTGACTACTTGTTTTATCTCATAGGTACCTTTTTTTAGTGCGTGTTGGTTTTCAAACGATTATAGATTTCCCTAGTGTGTCTTTGATCTTCTCACACAATGGAGGATCAAGATTTTCGTCAGTTGTGAAGGCTTCTAGGCTTGCCACCGATTGACCTCAAACCCCCCACCACCACTAAGGAAAAAATTAGACCAGCAAGGGTATTTTGAGACAATCGGGTTACAAGAAACTGTGTCCAACCCTTTTTCAAGAGAAGAACTTTATATTCTGGAGGAACCAATCATTTCTGACCTCATAATAGAGGCTCTTGGTCCTTACAACCCTCCCATCACTGCTCTATCGACACCCATCTTCATACAGGTTCTACCTTACGAGCATCTGGCAGTGTCACCAGCCACAATGGAAGCACACGCTGCCACTTCCTCAGGGAATACTGATATTTCCTTCACGATTGTCACTACTGGGGGTTTTCCACCTCCTAACCAATCGTCGTTGGTCTAGGCCACCATGGTCTCGACTGCTTCTACCTCGGGAAACAGTATGATTCCATCCATGGCGGCGATCACTGCTCTGTTTACTCAGAACACGATAGGCTCTCCTTTCTCATACATGATGTTTGGCTTCGGTACAAGTATTGTACTTTCTTCCTACACTCTACAAACTTTGGGTCTGGGAGTATGGAGTTTCAATTCTCCTCTGCAAGGATCTATTGGGGGCACTTTTTCTCCCTTTATCACT
Organism: Picea glauca; assembly: GCA_000966675.3. Lineage (NCBI taxonomy): Eukaryota > Viridiplantae > Streptophyta > Pinopsida > Pinales > Pinaceae > Picea > Picea glauca. Next base: position 375,389 of record JZKD02S2299772.1, read on the forward strand.
TTCCCTTACGGTGAGAGTCATATACCCCCTTTTTCCCCCTCGCTCAACGGTGTTCCTCAACACTCCGTCAGTCCTAACATAAACTTGTTTGGAGTAGGTAGTCAAGCACTCCCTCCTTATAATATGTCGGTTGGTTCGACACCTTTCTCTTTGTTCAACGCATTTGGTAACAATGCTTTCTCATCAGCTTTCGTTTTGGCTGGGGGAAACCCTGGTTATGGACAACCACATCCTGTACAAGGTATTATTCCTGCACAGGGGTCACACTTAGGAATTCCTTCCTCACAAGGATCTTGGAATCCGTGGCAGAGACCAGTCCCCTTGCCAGGGATGTCGATCGGGGGAAACCCTTTCCATACCCAGTGGAACCCCAGGAAAGGCCCAACGCCTATGCATGTTAGATCGATAGGGGGAAACCCCTTCCAAAATCCCGGAATGCGATGTAAGCTCATCCCTTTATGTATTATTACGGGAACCAACAGATATGTCTCAACAAGTTCTCAATCTGTACGTTGGTCATGATCATGGTTATTACTAGAACCCTGGCCAGCAACCTAACTTTTCCTGGCAACCTGGTGCCAATAAAACCCCAGGATCCTTTTTCCCCAACTACAATCCACAACCCAAACTATCGTTTCTGGCAAACCTACACTTGCCATATTTGACAAGGCTCTTAAATGACCCCATCTGTCACGATCCGAGTTGGCCTCCCATGCCGGCCAATTTTCCTTTGAACATTCCAAAGTTCGAGGCCAAGCCTAACGAAGATCCTGGTGATCATGTGACTACCTTCCACTTATGGTGCTTGTCCAACTCGTTAAGAGATGACTCCATTCAGTTGTGATTGTTTCAAAGCACTCTCATAGGGAGTGCTGCAAAATGGTACATTGAGATCGACCGCTCATGATACTCTTCCTTCAGTGAATTGGTAATGGATTTCCTAAACCATTTCCAATTACCTGTGAGATACCACACCGACACAGACTTGTTGGCCAATTTCGAGCAGACAAAATTGGACCATATCTCGAATCATATTCGAGAATGGAGACGCCAGAAGAGTTTCATCAAAGTGGCAGTCCCACCATCATTCCTGCTAGAGTGGTTCCTTAAGTGTTTGGTACCCAGCTATCTAAATACGTCGCAATGTCCAGAGTGTTTTCTGAGGAAGACGCGATAATGAGAGCATAACAGCTAGAGCTAATTTACTCTCAATCTGGTTTACTCTACGAGATTTTATCGGATGCACCGAGGTCAATCCTTGAAAAAACCAAGCAAAGGTCTAGACCACATGCTGATGGCATTATTGGTTCAGCACAAACTAAGCTTGTTGATCCATTGACAAATTAATTGCAACAATTTTTGATACAATAGACAATGGCCATCCAAACCACTAGTTCGGTTTCTCCCCCTACCCAAAAGTTGGATGTACATAGTGTGAAAAAGACCAACCCAAAGGCCACCCAACAGCTTGATGGAAAGAAAAAACAATGGAAAAAGGGTAAGGGGGATAAGAAACCCACCGATAATGCTGGCAGGGGTGACACTGAAAAGAAGAAGTCAAAGTATCCTTGTAATCTTTGCAAGGAAGACCACCCGACCCATCAGTGCCCTCAACTTGCGGAGGCCCAAAATTTATTGGCACAACAACAACCTGTCTTGTTAATGAACTTGTTCCTGCACGGGAAAAATCTAACTCAAGCCTCCTCGAGTGCGAAAGGGGGCAGTCAAGGACCCCATCCGTCTTCAAGTAATCCTTCGTCTGTAAACGTCTATATGATGAAAGGTGATGCTTATATAACGACTAGAGCACATGATTACGAAAATATAGGCACCTCTAAGAAAGGTAAAGAAGCCAAAAACCCACCTCTTCCCCTTCAGATTTAGAAGATGTTGGGTGAAACAATGACACGCATCCCCAAAGGTGTGTTCAAAAAATATTTTTATAACCCAAACGCAAGGGCCTCCCAGAACTACTCTATGGTGGAGGATTTATCACAAACCCCTTGTGCGATGTCTGCTTTGGAAGTCCTCCATAGTTTCCCTTCCCAGAGAAAGGCCCTGTTAGCTACCCTAGGCTCTACCAAAACTTGTAATCTGGGAATGATCATGCTTGATACCTTTGACTTAAAACCTCATCTTCCTTACCATGTCACTTTTCAGATAATAGTGGCTTATACCACAAAAAATTTTACCCAGAATATTTTTCGTATAGTGGTGGATGAGGGTGCCTCGACATGTGTGATGTCTTTGGCGTGTTGGAAGGCCATCAACCAACCCATTTTGTCTCCGTCACCTACTCTACTTACAGCTTTTTACGGTCCTTCTTTCCAACCACATGGGATCATCCCCTCTTTCCCCATGCAGTTGAGGGGAAAAATCGTGTGTGTCGAAGTTGAAGTGGTTGATGCGTCCTTTGACTACAATATTTTGTTAGGCATGAGTTGGACCTACGTTATGCAAGAAGTGGTCATGACACTGTTTTGGGTCTTATTGTTTCCTCACGAGGGCCAAATTGTGACCATTAATCAGTTATCCTTCTCTTTTCCTAACCCTTCATCGAGATTCTCCACAGTCCCGATAATTGATAACCCCTAGCATGGCATCATCAATGTAGGGGTTGGTCTGTGCCCATCATTGATGGGTACTTTTGATTACCCACCTCTGACCAGCAATGTCCATTATATGACAGTTGTCCCTAACCAGCCTCGTACTGAAATTTTTCAAATCTCATCATTTCGCACAATGTACTTCCACGATCTTTGGACCCTTCCTTCCCCATCCACTACGATGGAAGGGACAAAGTACCATGGCTTGGCCATTCCTTTTTCCATGGTAGAAGTTGCATACTCGATCATTCAATGAGCTTATGCCAACCCCGATCCAACTCCAGCATGAGAGTTAGATCCGGTGCTCAAGCCTATTTGGGCTCAAGGTTCCCTTGCTGATACAGATTCTTTAGACTTAGTATTACCTTCAGATGAAGCGATTATTGAGGCAATGACTAGTCTAGACAGACCTTGGGATGATCTTCATCATAGATCTTACTTCCTCCCAGAGTTAAGACAAATTGAAGCAGGAGAATTCACTCTAACCATGAATGGAGATAAAGATTGTCATATCAATCCTTTAGAAACACACGTGATTTACACTGAAGGAAATATGGCCACAATAGCCGAGACGATACCTATTGACATCTCCAGAACCCTTGGCGTCGTAGATAATATCTTCGTCGGAGCAGAATGCTCCCCATAGAAAATTCAAATCTACACAGATTTATTTAAATAATTATGTGACGTCTTTGCCTGGTCTTACGAGGAGATGTTAGGCATAGACCCAAGAATTGTTGAACATGAAATCACGACTTATCCTTATGTCAAGCTGGTCCGGCAGAAGATTTGTCCGGTCAATCCTAGGAAAGTAGCAGTTATCAAGGCTGAAGTAGAGAAACTACTTAAAGATGGTTTCATCTACTCCGTCCAATTGACTCAATGGGTGTCGAATCTCGTGCCAGTCAATAAAAAATAGGGTACGATTCACATATGCACAGACTTCCGTGATCTGAACAAGGCCTGCCCAAAAGATAATTTCCCCACGCCATTTATTGACCAGATAGTCAATGAATGCATAGGATGTGAGGCCTTTTTGTTCATGGATGGTTTTTCAGGATACAATTAAATACAAATCAAACCCGAAGACCAACACAAAACCACTTTCATCTGTCCATAGGGTACATTCACTTATCATATGATGCCTTTGGTCTGAAAAATGTTGGAGCTATGTTTCAGTGGGCCATGTATTTTTCTTTCCACGAACTCAAACACATATTCGAGGCTTACCTCGATGATTTAGCATCATGATCTTGCAAGAGATTTGATCATCCAGAACACCTCTGACTTATCCTTGAACAGTGTTGCTACTACCGAATCCGCTTGAATCCAAACAAGTGTAGTTTTTGCGTCATATCAGGTTGTTTGTTAGGTTTCATTGTTTTGACAACAAGGATCATGGTCGATCCTCTCAAGGTTGAGGTAATAGTTCAATTGCCTCCCCCGTTCACCATCCCTCAGCTTCAGAGTCTACAAGGAAAGGCGAATTTTCTATGGTGTTTCATCGCAAACTATGCCGAGATCACAAAGGGTTTTATGCATTTATTGAAGAAGGATGTTCCTTTTCATTGGGACGAAGCTACTCAACACTCTTTCGCAGCATTGAAAAGTTCCCTCATATCAACCCCTCTGCTTTGGCCACCCAATTATAATAAAGATTTCCTATTATACTTGGTCGTTGCAGAGTTGACCATCGGTATGGTCTTAGTTCAGGAGGATGATTTACTCTCAAAATACGTGATTTATTACCTAATCCGATGCCTAGTTGGACCATAACTCAATTATTCCCATATCGAAAAACTTGCGTTGGCAGCAGTTCATGCTGTCCAACGGTTCCATCATTATATTTTGTTTCGCAAGACCATCATCATTGTCGTCATGAATCCATTTCAATACATATTGACACGATGATTCATCGGTGGAAAAATCAGTATATGGATAGTTATCCTCTAGGAATTCGACTTGGAATTCATTTCGGTGAAATCCAAAAAGTCAATGGTCTTTGCAGAACTCATATCGGAGCTTTCGGTCGAATCAGGTGATGTTATACCTGACGAGTCGCCTATCAAAGGAGACATGTTTTTGATTGCGTCTTCTAACCCCTAGTATGGAGATGTGCTTTTCTACCTCCAGACTTTGAAGTGTCTTGCCTCGGATTCTCGTGATGAGTGTCATCGTATACGCCATCAAGATAAGAATTATCTCATACTCGAGGACACATTGTATCGTTAAGGTGTAGACTGCATCTTTCGTCGATGTCTCACTCATGAAGAAGTGGAAATCATGCTTAACGATTGCCACACTAGAGCATGTGGCAGTCATTTGTCTAGGTTGGAAACAACCCAAAATATTCTATGAGTCGGTTACTTCTAGCCGACATTAATCAAAGATTGTGTTGAATCGGTCAAGAAGTTCCACCTGTGTCAGATATTCTCTCGGAAGATGAGGGCACACCCCACTCCCATTTTTCCCGTTATTACCGTTGGTCCCTTCACTAAATGGGGGATTGATTACACTACATGCAACCCCCCTTCAGCAAGGGGGCACTGCTATATCATCGTAGCAGTAGACTACTTCACCAAGTGGGTCGAAGCTATTCCAATGTTCAAATATGACAGGGAGACATCATCTTTCTTTTTGTTCAACCAGATAATCGTAAGGTTCGGTGTCCCAAGAGAGATTATCACTGACCATGGCAGTCACTTTCAGAACAAAATGATGACCGAGTTAACATCAAATATTAGGTTGAGGCAAGAACATTCATCACCTTATTACCCCCAAGCAAATGGTCAGGTGGAAGCTGTAAATAAATATCTTAAAACCATTCTAGAGAAAATGATCAATTTAGCCAAGTCAAATTGGAATTTGATGTTGTATTCAGAATTATGGGCTTACCGAACGTCTGTTAAGACTGCAATCAATTTCTCACCTTTTCAACTCATTTACGGGATGGAAGCAGTCTTGCCTATAGAATTCCAGATCCCATCGTTAAATTTGGTCGTACATTTATTTTCAGATACTTCACCACTTGAACAATAGTTACTATACCTCGAACATCTCAATGAACAGTGTCATGATGCAGCCTTGTCTAACGAGGCTCACAAACAAAAAGTCAAGTGTCAGTATGATCGGTCTATTTGTCCTCGGATTTTCTCTGAAGGTGACCTTGTCCTGGTTTATGACCAAGATAAGGACCCCCTAGGGGCAGGCAAGTTCAAACCCATGTGGTTCAGACCTTTCATCGTGAAATAAGTACTACAGAAGGGCACTTATCGTCTAGTGTACTTTGAGGGAAATGTTTTGGCGAAGCCTAGAAATGGGCTCTACCTCAAGAAGTATTACTCATAGGTAGGTTGCCTTGGGTGACTTTTTGTAATATATGTATAGTATTGGTACTATTACTTTTTGGGTTTTTTGTTTTATGGACGTGTCATTTTTTTTGTCATCTTCTTCACTGTGGCAGATGTCAAGTGAATAATAGGTGTTCGTTGGATTCACGGACGGTGCTAGCCGCCACACTCGGAGGCTTGCCTCTACAGCTTGGGTGATTTTCACACCTCAGGGCCAGTTTCTATCTTCAAGAGGTATATGTTTAGGTGACACCACAAACAATGTCATCAAATATAGCACAGTTATTGAGTTACTTCGTGACGCTTTGTCACTTGGTATCTCTCACCTCTGAGTCTATTTAGATGCCTAGTTGGTTGTGTCTCAATAAATGGATTCTACCGTGTTCATGACCCTACTCTACACCGACGATTCCTCAGAGTACGGCTCTTAGAACAAAACTTTGATTATATTACATATTTTCATGTTCCTAGGAGATTAAATCAAGTTACAGATACTCTAGCTAGTCAAATTTTAGATTGGAATCTTGCACACATGTAAGAAAGACACACACATGCACATGTAAATACATTTGTAAAGTAGATGTAATCCATAAGACATAAAAAGACATAAAAATCCATATATAATATCAAACATATCAGAGTACATGGGTGGACGCAAGCGCCTCAAAACTACATCCAGTAAAGAGTGCCCTCAGCACATAAGCAGTCCAATCTAACTAAGGACGGGGCCTATTGGCCCTGTTATAATGATCAACGACGTTTGACAAACGCCGAAAAATCCGGACCCAAGTCTGTGGTGCCCCCACTACATGAGGCTGCATAGATGGCGGTAGATCCTCGATCTCTGCCATGGGGACTGCACGAGTGAGCGAGGTAAAGTTCCACTCTACCCATCTCAATACTCTCTCAACCTCTCTGATTGGAGGTCCCCCTGCTGCTACTGGTCCGTCAGTTGCAGCTGGTCCTACCTTTGGTCGAGGACATCGCATGTTTCTTGAGAATTATGCTGGATGCACTAGCCCCACATCTGCACATAACACATACTTAATTGTCAGATACTCTGGTATATACAAAAAATGATATATATAAAAACAACATAAAAATTAAACAAATTTGAAAAAGAAAGAAAAAAAACAAAGCAAACTTACCCATCTCTCCTCGCTGCTCTCTGGGAGGTATCAGAATCTCAGGATCTCTCGAGAAGTCGATCTCGGCATAGGGGCAGTCCTCTATAACCGGAATCTGTCACACCCACCAAGAAAAAAACTTGTCATTGAAGGCCTCAATGGTCCTTCCTTCCCCCCTGTCACGGAAACAACACTGCCCATATGTATAGTGCAGGGTGAGAGGCCTCGTGACCTCATATCATCTCTCTAGGACTGATACCTGGTACTCTTGAAGAAGAAGAAAGCACAAAGAATCATCCCAAACCCAAAGTTCATGTACCTTCGCATATGACACTCAGTCAACTGCCTCTTCATGCAGTCAAGTAATGTGGTACTCCTGTCAAATATTTGTGCATTTAAGCACTGAATCACACAATTCATGTGCGCCCAAGAGGCCTGATGTAGAGTCGTAGATCTAGTGATCCACCCAATAGGCAAAACTATCACTTTCAATGAGAGGTCAGAGATCTTTCTTATTGGCACTTGCGTGCCCATCTTGTCGGTACCGGCTTCACAGTGGAGCCCAATCGACTCTGCTATGTTGAGAGGCCCAGAAGGAAAAGTGTGGAAATTGACTGGTTCCCCTCTCCTTGAGAGGCCAGTCAAAAAGTATATGTCCTTGGTCATTGGAGTCAATGGTTGACCCTCAAGCATGAAGGCCTCTGCATTAGGGTTCCAATAGTCAACCAAGGCGTTTAGTAGCCTAGGTTGTGCCTGCATGAAAGGACAATGGAAAAGATTTATCAAACCACATTGCATTAATGCGGCAAGAGAAGTAGGATCCTTGTCAACCAAAAGATCAATGTCCTCATGCTCCCTTTCTCTCTAGTGAACATACATCCTGCAGTCTACAAGTTTTGGAGAGATTAGCCCTTGAATTTTTTTTTTCCACATCTTAGAGGATACATGTGGCTTGTAATGCACGCAATCACATGTGCACGTGTGCAGTATTTCCTCTGCATGTGTGCACACGTGTGTTGTCCTAAGACAACCCGTGTATATGTAGGGCCAACCTTTTTAAAGGTTGACGCCCCCTCAAAAAACAAAAAGAAATGCTTAAATGATGTATTGAAATGCAAGGGGGGTTAGTATGTACTTACTTGGTCAAAGCGGAAGTTCATTTCATCCACTGAAGCTCCCGGAATCAATTATTTTCACAAAGGGGTATCTTTTGGATTTTAGACAATTTCTCAATTTGCAATAGTGATAATGAGCTGCCAGCTTCTATTTATAGACTTTTTGGCCACTTTTTGTCAATTTTGGACCCTTTTTGTCATTTTTTCCTAAATTGAAAATCATTGAGTATGGTTCAGGAGTTGTCTATGGATTGTTATGATAATTGTTACTTTGGGTTTTGAGAAACTTTTTGGAGATTTGGGTCTTTTTAAAAAAAACGTCCTTTGGTAAAAATTCATTTTTTCCAACTTGTTGCATTTAAGTTAGGATTCCACCTCTACTTTCTACATCTAGTTGTATTTATCACTACACCGTAGGATCTATCCCACCGATTTGCGACACAGAACCATCATTGTTGTTTTAGAAGTGTCATATTTTAGTGGTAGAGCCTACCTTAACATGAATGCCCTAGGTAGATCATGGTTTCTTTTTGGTGTCCATGCCATCGCTAATGACCATAGGCTTGGGAGTCCTTATCATTTTATCCCGATTACAAGTTTGAGCCTCATTCGCACAATTCATTATCACTCTTGACCTCACCCTCAGGACTCCTAGAACATAACGGGTCTTCTTTTAATCCCTTTTCAGACCCTCTAAAAATGAAAATATTGTTGAGCGATCTTGTGGCCTTTCACACTCGCTAAACTGAAATTTGAAGTCACATCTATCTGGCAGTAGTTTACCCCTTTTTCAGTCTATATGGTCAACTATACGAACAAAGGTATACTCTAGGAGCTTCGGTTCCCTAGAAGAGTATTCTCAAGTATGATTTTAACCCTTTTTTGGGCCTGAGGGACTAAAATTACAAAAAAGGAACCCCCACGGAGTCCATAGTTAAGCTCTTTTCAGACTCCCTAAAATTGAAAAGATCGTCGAGTGACCTTATTCCTTCACACTCGTTAAAATGGTCTAGAAGAACATTCCTGATGGAGTCCATAGTTAAGTTGTTTACAGACTCCTTAAAAATGAAAAAATTGTCGAGTGATCTTGTCTTTATCACACTTGTTAAAATGGTTTTGAATAGGCATCTAGTCGGTGCTAGTTTACCCCTTTTTCGAGCCAACTAGACTATCTTTGAAAAAGGTACCCCAGCGGAGTCTCCTTTTACGTCTTTTTAAACTCTCTAAATATGAAAAACCATCGATCTTACCTTCTCTGGGCTCGTTAAAATTACATCGAAGGGCGTTACCATTGTGTGTCTTGTTAACTACATTTTCATACCTATGTATTTGGCCTAACACCGGCTCCGTGTTGCTCTCAACTAAACCATCTGAAGCATGCCTTATACACAAGCCCTGTAGCACTTTGCCTCTGCATCATGACACCTTTGGCCCATGGAGGATTTTTCCCGAGTGTCCTTTTCCTAAATATGTCCCTTTTCCCTGAGAATTCATGTGTTTCATGCACTTGGAACTAGTATGTCCGCAACACTCGATCCTCCTTTGTAATGTAGCATTCTTTTATTCTTTTTCAAAGCTTTCCAAAATTATTGAAAAAGACAAAAAAAATCAAATATACCCCAAAAAGAGGAAGGGAAAAGTATTTTCTTTTTATTGGTAGCACAATGAGCCGCCCTTGGACAAATCACATCCTTTCGTTTGTTCGTCAAGCCCTAGGATTTAATATGACCTTAGGAAGTTGTTCTTGCTACATAGAGATATGTCCTCCTCTGTTTGGTTATTCTTCCAAACATATGGAGAGTTTGTGGTGCCTCTTGCATCGTGAACTTATGTCAAAATATCATGCTGCCTGAGTCTCATCTTATGTCGTGCTATTGTCTAAGGGAATTTATTATCAAGCTTGAGTCAGCCCCCTCTACAAATTGTCTCTTACCCTCATGCCCAGTCATCCCAAAATCCCAATCAAGTCTTTTTTTGAAATCTATGAAGCCCTCAACTTGATCATCAAAATCCTCTAGTCCATTCTTGACAATCCGTCGAAGACCTCTGGGTAGTGAAGTCGTACACTCATATTACACTCCTACCCGAGTTGTGAATATTTTGAAGCTGTTGCTCAAGCTTTGAAGGCCTCATCTCTAGCCATCAGGCCTTATTCGCTTCTTGAAGATGGATAGTATACATGTATATATTTTATATTTCAAGCTGTAAATCCGTTGTGTATTGCTCGTGGATACACTTAATATAGTTATATGACATGGATCTACAGTGTATTTGATTGGTAGCCATGATTTTGTTTCATTCCAAGCATGGGTATGCCCACCTTGGTGAGACAATTGTTATTTTGCAGATGGCACCTCCCGAATTCTGGTTCATGGGCTCACTTGTTTGGTACGTTGGTGAAGATTGATAATGTATTTCGGCCATTAGATGATCTTCTGACCTCACACATTAGGGGGCATCTGTTATAACCCTAAATTGCACTAGACATTGCTTACCTAGCATCAAGCCATCTCATTTGACTTCTTTTCCAAGCCACTACTGAACATCTTCTTAAAAAACACTCTTTTTGAAGGCATACGCGCCCTTCTCCACTACTACACATGTGTGTACACTGGCTGACCCACTATAGCCCGTGTATACCTAAAAAACATGAAAAAATGGAAAGTTACAGATGGAACACATAGTTTTGGGTAATTTAACTAAACCAATTAACCGTCCATAGTCGGTCACTCAACCAAATACTTTTCCCTTTCTAGCCTATAAAAGAAGGGGTAGGCGTCCCATTTGGAAGGAGAAAAATCATAGCAAAGAAACTATACCCAATTTAGTATTCCCCTTGCCCCAACATTTTGCAACTATTGTGTGAAGAGAAGCATATACAGAAGCAGTTGGAGCATATTTGAAGAGGAGCCCAAGACCAGATTCGAGGATCAGTGGCTGATCTCACTATTGTAAGTTTACTCTTGTGAGATTAATAAAAGAAGTACTTTTCCCGTCCCGCCATATGAGATTGTCAATATTTAAATTTGATTATATTTTGATAGAATCTCTAACCCATTAGTTTATAGATTATATGCATGTGGAGTTCTTTGTTTGTCTTTTACGAATGTAAATCAGTGTTGGGAGGAGAGTTGCAGTCAAGGAGAGACCAAGTGCTAAATGGATCGACATCAAACACGGAAACTAAGGTATAGTAACTGTATCTCTTTAACCTTGTATTTGCATATGAATAATGGGGTTTATGATTGGGATGTTGGTAAAAAGTAGGAGACTTTAGGTCATTTCTACATGCATGATAAAACCCTTAATGCTAGTTCGTAGGGGGGATTTCACACCCACAACAACTAACCATCATATTGTTCAGTTGCCTACCAACCACATTCCAAAAGGACTAGTTCCTTTGGAAATATTATTTGATAGAAATGATGTGCCAGTGAAGGGTAAAGGGTCATCTGATGATGTTGATGTAATTGAGTGCAATGTGGGTACAGAAAAGGATCTAATATATGTCAAGTTGTTAAGAATCTTGTCAAGAGAACAAAGGGTTGAATATGCTGAGTTGTTAAAAGAGTTTTTTGATGTGTTTGCTTGGACCTATGAAGATTTCAGAACATACAACACAAGCATCATAGAGCACAAGATCCCATTGAAGGAAGAGACCAAACCTTTCAAGAAAAATTTGAGACAAATATATCCTATGTTGCTGCCAGTGATGGGAAAAGAGGTAAAAAATATTTTAGATGCCAAAATTATTATTCCTTTGAGGTATTCTGAATGGGTAGCCAACTTGGTCCCAGTGAGAAAAAATAATGGAGAAATTAGACTTTGTGTCAATTTCCGGAATCTAAACAGAAGCTCTAAAAAGGATAATTACCCCTTGCCCAAGATGGAGCACATATTATAGAGGGTGACATGTGCATCTAGGATGTCCATGATTGATGGATTTTCTGTCTACAATCAGATCTCTGTCTTGCCAGAAGATAGAGAGAAGACAACCTTCACCACTCCTTGGGGTACATTCATGTACGCTAAGATGCCCTTTGGTTTGATGAACGCAGGGGTGAACTTTCAACAAGCCATTGACATAGCCTTTATTGGAGAGAAGGAAAAGTTTGTAGTTATATATTTATATGACATAACATTGTTCTCACAATATGATAAAGAACATTATGATCATTTAAAAAAGGTATTCTTGAAATGCATAAAATTTGGTCTCTCTTTAAACCCAAAAAAGTCATTGTTTGCCATGGAGGGAAAATTATTGGGGCACATTGTGTCAGTTGAAGGGGTGAGGATTGATTCCAGTAGGGTAGAAGCTATCCAAACCTTGTCATTCCCTAGATCCAAGAAGGAATTTCAGTCTTTCTTGGGAAAAAAATAATATTTTGAGAAGGTTTGTTTCAAATTTTGATGAGTTGGTAAAGTATATTACAGCCATGTTGAGAAAAGGAAATGAAATCAAATGGACTATTGAATCTCGTAATTATTTTGATCAAATAAAGAAAGCCTTGACTAAATCCCCTGTGCTCATTAGCCTAGACTACTCCAAGGATTTTATAATTTTTTCTTTCGCTTCATTTGACACATTAGTAGTTGTTTTATTGTAGAAGAATGTTGAAGGTTTAGAGAAGCCCATTTCTTTTTTCAGCAGAGTAATGAGAGATGTTGAATAAAGTATGACATCATGGATAAGCAGGCCTATGCATTGATCAAATCTCTCAAGGCTTTCATATTTTATGTGATGCATTCAAGAGTCATTTCGTATGTCCCTTCATCTTTTGTAAAGGAAATTCTCATTTAGCCTAATATAGACGGTAAAAGGAGCAAGTGGATTGCTAAAATCCTCGAATTTGATCTTGAGATTAAGCCTACCAAATTGGTTAAAGTCCAAGGTTTAGCCAAGTTGTTGGTTGAATCTAATTGCATAGATTTGGGGGTAAATTTCATCAACACTTGCTCAGAAAATCAGTAGGTTGAATTATCTGATAAAGGTTCTCAAGTCAGCCCTCCATTGGCAGATTGCATCTGGTACAAGGATATTATATTGTTTCTATAGAAATTTCAACCTCCTGATGGTATGGAAAAGAACAAGGTGAGATATTTAAAGCTCAAATAAATTAAATATTGTCTTATTGATTAAGTCTTGTATTGGAAAGATCCTTTAGGAGTTCTCTTGAGATGCCTAGACCCACAAGAAGCCCAAAAGATTATGTCTGATTTTCATGACAGTTTATGTGGGGGCATCACATTTGGAGAACCACGACATATAATATTCTCAAGGCTGGGTACTTCTAGCCTATTCTATTCACCAATGTTTGTGCAAATATCAGAGCCTATGTCAAGTGTCAGAAATTCTTTGAAACATAGCAACTCAAGTCTTTTCCATTGAAGCATGTGGTAGCTTCAGGACCCTTTTAGCATTGGGGCCTAGATTTTATTAGGAAATTCATCCCACTTCTAGTGGTCAACATGGTGGATATTGACTTCCATAGACTACTTTACTAAGTGAATAGAAGCTATCCCTACAAGGAATGCTTCCCACGAGGTAATCATTGGATTTCTTAAGGATATTATGGAGAGGTTTGGTTGTCTAAACAAAATTTTCATTGATAATGATACATCATTCAAGGATAAACCATTGATCCAATTATGTGAACAGTTTGAAATCACATTGATTCACTCTACTCCTTACTACCCCCAAGGGAATGGACTGGAAGATTCCTCTAACAAAATCCTTATAAATATCATCAAAAGACTGTTAGAGGACAACAAGAAAGCATGGGATTCAAATCTCAAATTTCCTTTATGGGCTAACAGAGTGACAACAAAGAGATCCCTTGGTCTTTCTCATTTCCATATTTTGTATGGACTTGAGGTTGTCTTTCCTTGTCAACTTGCCTTTCCTGTGGAAAAATTCTTCCAAGACAACCAAGGAGAGCCGAATGATATGATCAGAAGAATACAACAGCTCATATAAGTGCAATATACTTGGGAGAAACTTTTGGATAAAGCACATGACCATCAACAGAAGATCAAGCAGGCTTTCGACAAGAAGGTAAATAAAGAGGATTTCCAGCTAGTGCTCAAGTGGGATGCACCAAATCAAGACAAATTCAAGCATGGTAAATTTGAATCCTTATGGCTCGGTCCCTTCAAAATTTCTGAGGTATTTTCGAATAACACTTACAAGTTGTAGAATTTGGAGGATGAAGAATATTTTGGTGGCCCTTTCAATGGGCATTTTCTTAAAAAAGTACTTTACTTGATCCATGATTGGATTTTCATGCCATTGTAAATATCATCTTTCTTTTATTTTTGTTTTAATAACTAACCCCATAGCCCTAGGATAAGGCATTGAAACTACTTGTTCTTGGCAGCTCACAGGGAACATGTCATCCCCTGTGGAGCCTATGTTATCACACTAAGTTTCCTTGGGTCTTTAGCCCTTAGTTTTAAATTTTCTAAGCCTTAAGATTTTTTAATTTTGATTTGTTTCTTAAAGGTGTGATTTACTTAGGTTACCTTGATAAATAAAGGCTTAAGTCATGATTCAATTTTTGATCCTCACATAAACGTTTGGCCTAGGTTCATTTTATTGGCTTATGTTTTCACCCCCTTCATGACTTGACACTAAGCCTGACTCACCCCACGACTAGATTGACTTGACATGTAACCCTCCTCACTCATGCCTCTGTAGCCTTGCCATGATGTCCCTTTTTCCTATGCTTAATGGTCAAATCATTTTTTGAAAAGGGAGCGTTGCCAACTCACCAGGAGTTTCCGTAGCGCACTCCCTCTCCTTAATCCTTTACCATGATTTATTATCATAACATTGATGCCATTTATGCCTTGCTTTCAGCACCATGGTTAGTTAAAATATTCCTTTGATGATTCATCTTTATGATCTTGCTAACGATTTTCAAATTTTGAAAGCTCAAAACTCTGCGCTGCAAAAACTACTAGTTTGGACCAGTTGGCAGTGGTGTTGTAGGATCGGTTGTTGAGGTGGATTTGTATGCCAATATGATTGTGATACTCTCCTAAACATCTGCATCACTCCATGCTATCATCAAATTTCCAGGTATCCCATGGTTTCCCCCCTCTGCGTATCAATTTCGGGTAGCAATTATAGCTTGGAGTTCTGGTAGCGATCATGCCTGTAGAATTGGAAAAAGACCCTTCCCTCATGCTTTCTAACAATCCTCTCTTCACATAGATCTACAATCACCATCACCTGGTTGTCATTCATAATACATCTACTCGCCTTGCTCCTGATCTTTGAATTCCCAAGCAAACCTTACCTCTTGTATGTGCCTTGTGCTACCTAAAATCGTTGTTGAAACGACATTGCCTTTTCCCCTATTTCCTCTACCATTTGAATTGGATCGTTTTCGACCCAATTTTCAAAGACAATTGTAGTGATCTCCTTCTTCACCTTTTTATTTTTTAGTTTTAAGATTTATGAACAGAAAAGGGGGGAAATTCACAGCCATTGTTTCCTAAGCTAGCAACTAGTTTGAGTTAGGGGAGATTCCTGGAAAGGAGCAGCCACTATTCACTATCAAATTCCTTTTGAATTCTGACTCTTTGTTTTCCTGGCCGTCACTGCACCATATATTTTAAACCTTTCATCCTAAACTATGGAGACTCCTCAGAAGAAGAAGTTGCATAAGGGAGGTATTGTGGTTAGAACTGAGCCTGCAGACATGCATTTATTTGAGGCAGGGCCCATGGCTAGAGACATTTTTCAAAGAGTGGGCTGCCTTACTTTATGCCAAAACATGCAGAGGTGTCATCCTGAGGTGGCAAGGAAATTTACCTTACATTTTTATGGCCTGGAGACTAAGGTAGGGGACCTAGAATTTGCGGTGTCTGAGACCTCTATTTCAGCAGCTACAGGGATCCCTATCATAGGAGAGAAATGGTTTAAATCCATGGCTTTGAATGTAGCCTTTTCCAAATACTTCCTTAAGCCAGAATATCAAGCTGGCAACCTTTCCAAAGGGGTACCAAGAAGTCATCTAGTTGGAGAGTTTGATAAAATGTTGAAGATAATTCAAAGGAACTTCACATGTGAGGGGAGGTTCAATACACTATGCCAATACCATATAAGGCTTCTATTGCATTTTACTGGAAAAGATGAAATGAACATTCCCTTCTATTTGTTGAGAAGTATAGGAAAAATTTCATATAGAGTTCAATCCAAATCAAAGGCTGTGGATACTATCATTTTTCATTCTGAGTTGATTAGAATGTTGGTTTCTAAAGAGCTGATAAAGATGAACATCTCATGGGAACACTTCCTTTCTTCTTCTCACATGAAATTAGACATAGAAGTTACTCCTTAGTCACAGATACCAAGCCCTTTTCCATCCACCAGTGTTGCTCCAAGAGGAGCCAACAAGAAAAGAAAGAGTAAGGCCCATGTTCAAGATCAAGAATCCATTAAGGAAGTGGTAGAAACATAGAGGGAGGCCTACCATTCTCCACAAATAAACCTTTCACCCCTTCCTGCACTAGAATTAGAAGAGGTCCTTTCCTCTACTAAAGCCACAACCAAGAAAGGAAGGAAACTACATTTCTCTTCATCTCCTTCAACAACTAGCACCAAGGTCAGAAATCCTTTCACAAGGTCATCAACTCTCAAAGGGGTTGTTGAAGAACAAGTCCTACCAAATGTTTCCATTCAAAAAAAGAAGAGAGATAAGAGAAAAGGCATTGAGAAGCCTGTTGAGATAGAAGAGGTAATCCCTGTGCAGCAAGAAGATGAAGCCATAAAAAATCTGATTGAGACTATCCACATGACCACTCCACCTAGCAACCAGACCTTCAAAAGATTGATTAAACAACTCATGGAAGCTAGGAAGGAGGTGGCTCGTCTGAAATATGAAGTTGTATCTTAAAGGATTAAGATGAAAGAGCTCATGGATGGTTACAACCACACTCTTGACTTAGCAATATTTGTAGCAAGAAGAGCCCAGCCTATTCATAGGAAACTCAAGAACCTCTATAGGAAAAACAGAGACTTTCAGTCTCAAAACAAAAAGCTCAAAGAAGAGTTGCAAAAATTCTAGGATGAGATGGCTCAAAGAAACTTGAATGTTTTGGTTGAAGCTGTTATTGAAAAGGAGAAGCCAGTATCCAAGGAAAGCATATCTCCAATGAAGAAGCATGTTACTACTAAAGGGAATCATGTCGATATTCAAAAGGGAAGTCCTCCTTCCATGAGAAGGAGTGTCAGGTTGATTATATGATAGGTGAAAGGTGAGCTCCATTTTTGAAGATGACCCCTTTTTGCAAGGACAAACAATTGAGCAAATATTAATTTTTTCCACCTATATAGGCTATACAGGCTTCTAATGCATACTGCTCAGGGCTTTTGGTGTTTTGCAAAGAGTTAATCTCTTCAAAAGAAGTATCACAGACATTATGTAGCATTATGGTGCTACAAAATTTTCTAATTTTCATATACTATCAGTCTGCTACCTATAACGCTACCTAATCGCCTAAGACTGGTGTAGCGATGGAGCTACTAACTTCTCGAGGGTGCTACCAAATCTGTCAGCAGTGAAATGATGGTGATGTGAATTCAACTGGGCTCTTCTGAATTGCATGCAAATATAAAGGCAGGAGCTACCGAATTTCACACAGATACACAGGCAGGCGCTACCAAAATTCACACAAAGAATGAATTACACAGGCATGCACTACTGAAATTTTAACAGAGATCAAATTCTGCATAGAGACACATAGGCTCGACACTACCCATTCGGCATGCCTATTTTGGAGGTCGTGCTATGGAATTATAGGGAATTTGGTGGAGGCACTACAAAATCTCTCTACCCAGAGCACTACCGAATGACGCTACCAACAGGTACCAAGAATCAAGGGGTTCGAAGTATCATCCTTGTCAGTGATTGATGATGTGAAGAAAGAAAGAGATGGTAGCTAGCAGCATGATGATAGTTTACAAGCCTCTGAAGGACACTTGGCATGCAGGGAGATGCGCATCAAATAAGATCAAGTCATTTCAAAGTTGGTTGGATCAGTTGCCAACATTTTCCTTTTTTATAGCTCAGTTGTTAGCTTAGTTGTTAGAAGAAATAACTATTTGGATATTTTCATGGGAGGAAGGCCAACTTGCACCTCTAGCTGTTGTCTTCCCTTTTTTTTATAAGTAGATAGTCTAAATGCTTTAGTAGGTTCAAATGGTTGAGCTAGGCTCCCTTATTTTTTAATATTTTGATGAAGCTATTGGTTAACTGATTAACTGATTAATATAAGTCATCTTTCTTACTCCATCTTATTTTCCTTTGATATTGAAGTATTCATGATTGAATTATTCACATGGATTGTTGTGGTGATATTATGATGAATGTTTGATTATAGTATTATTATGATGTTCTTCAATTTCCTTAAACTTTGAATTCAAGAATATCTTGTCTTTGAGTTTTTATTTCTTAGGTTGCTTAAAGACCTGATGTCCATAGTAGACCTCTACATTTTCCTCACCAAAGTCTTCCCTCTATTCACCTTTACTCCCACTTACTAACTGAAGTTAATCAAGACCTCAATTGCTTGTGCATGCTAGCCCAGATTTCTGAGTTAGAACATTATTATCTTGAGTCTTGTCCATTT
>JZKD02S2299772.1:403197-433950 GCA_000966675.3 Picea glauca
GGGTAAAAGGAGGTTGCCCCCTCGAAGAGGCTTATTATCTGAAATTATCTCTTCTTCAAGGCGTTGAGTACTTATTCTGAGGTTTTTCTATGCTATATTGATATTTGGTTCTTAAAAAAATGATTTTTATCAAGTTGCAAGGTCACAGATGATGTCATTACTTGATGATTTTTCTAGTTATAATCGGATCAAGGTAAAAAGGACAAATAAATATAAAACCAGTTTTATTACACTTTGGGGCACTTTTTCTTATGAACGCATGCATTTTTTCTTTTTTAATGTAGTTGCCACTTTCCAAAGAGATATGCAGATAGATTTTGATGATCTGATCGACAAAATTATTCATATTTATCTTGATGACTTAACTGTGTATTCAAAGAACCGATCAGATCATTTTGGTCATCTTAGAAAGGTTCTCATGCAATGCAGGAAATTCAGCATTTCTTAAATCCTTCTAAGTCTATCTTCGGAGTTACCAAGGGGAAGCTCCTTGGGCACATTATCTCTAATTCAAGAATAAGAATAGATCCCAAAAGAATTGTTTCTATCCTAAATATTCCTTCCCCTACTTCCAAAAAGGAGGTTCAAGCCTTTATGGGTATTATCAACTTTTTCCGTAGGTTTGTTCCTTGTTTTTTTGTAATGGTCAACCAATTCACATTCTTCTTAAGCAAGATCACTCCTTTGGAATGATGACGTCGAAAATGCTTTCATAAGGATCAAGAAGGAAATCAGTTCCGCACCGATTTTGGCGAAGCTGAATTTAGAGAAAGAGTTTATTATATATACTAATGCCATGGAGGAAGCATTTTCTGCTATCCTCAACAAAAAACTAGTAGCTTACATGAGTCAAATCTTGTCAAATGATGAATTCCAATATTCTTATAGTGAAAAACATGCTTTCTCTCTTGTTAAAGCTGTTGAAAATTTTCGCCACTTTATCTGAGGTAAGCACATGCTGGTAAAAGTCCCTTTACATGCTGTCACGTTTTTTCTCTCACGGACTTATCTTTCATGGAAGCTTACACATTGGCTTGCCAAGATCCAAGAGCATGATTTAACTATTATGACTTCTAAAACCATTAAGGGACGTGAATTAGCCCTTCACTTAGCTCAGCGTGCAGAAGCAAGGGAAGAAATTGATGAACAAAATAACTTTTTGTCATCACTATTTTACAATGACAGTCAAATCCTTCCTATAGTTGAACATCCCTGGTATAAAGATCTAGTGTGTTACTTGCAAAACTAGAGGTGTCCAGATAATTTAGATACTCATCAAAGGAGAAAGATATGTCTTGAATCTTCCAAATATGTCAGTTTAGGAGACTTATTCTTTAGGAGATCTGTCGATGGTATGTTACTTTGTTGTGTGAATAATGAGGAAGAACAAAAATTGTTATAAGAGACCCATGGATCTTCAGATTCTATTATTCATCTAGGAGGTCACTTTTTTGATAAAACTACTACTTTTAAAATTATCAGGAAAGGGTACTATTGGCCTTCAATTTTTGGGGATTCTTATAATTTTTCAAGATCTTGTGACAAGTGCTAGAAGTTCAGTGGGAAAGAATGTCTTTCCTCCATGCATTTACAACCTTTCCTCCCTGACTTTCCTTTCTCAAAATGGGGTCTGGACTTTATTGGTCATATTAATCCTCCATCTTCAGTAGTGCAAGTTTTTATCTTGACATCCACGGACTATTTTACGAAATGGATTGAAGTTGTCCCACTTAAGCATTTGCAGGATGAGGAGGTGATTTATTTCCTTGAAAGTAATAGTTTCTCCAGATTTAGCCTTCCTTTGGAAATTATACCAGACAATGGTCGCACTTTTATTTCTTCTAAGCTGACTCAGTTTCTAGAAAAATTGGGGGTTCAACATTTTACCTCATAAGCTTATTATCCCCAAGGAAATGGGCAAGCCGAGTCTACTAACAAAAATATGGTTAGAATTATCAAGAGACGCATTGAATATAAGACTCGTCAATGCCACACTCTCCTCACTTACGCCCTTTGGGAAGATTGCATTACCACCAAGGTGAGCACTGGTTTCACTCCCTTCCATCTTGTTTATGGCCAAGAAGCAATTCTGCCTACCAAGATGGAACTTTATTCTCTAAGGCTAATGTTACAGGTTGAAGAATTAAATTATTCCAATATCTCTCAAAGGATAAATGCACTCTTGACTTTAGAGGAACAAAGGACGTTTGCCTTGGATAACATTAAGAGAAGACATCAAACTGTTAAAATATATTTCAATAAAAGTGCAAAGGCTATCAAATTTAAGGTTAATGAGAAAGTCTTGTTGTGGGATTCAACTCATGTTGATAGAGGAAGGCATTCAAAGTTCCAAAAGTTATGGATGGGTCCTTTTAAGATTTCTTTTGTCATGGGCGCAAATACCCATATCCTAAAGGACTTGGAAGAGCGATTGTTTTCCTATAGTACCAATGGTTCCCACTTAAAACACTATGTGGAACCAACTTGAAATTTTAAATGTTGTATGGAATTTTTTATGTATTATAGTTTTGTTTTATTGCTTTGATTTTACTTTGTTGTTATTTCTTTCTTCTTTTTCCACAACAACGCTATTATGTAAGTATTTTTAATCAATAACAATCATGTTACACAGTTGTCACGATGTTCCCCCTTGAAGACATCATTGAAATTGATATCTGCTTCAATTGTTGTTAGATAAGATATTTGGTTTTTCATCCCTATTTATGCTTTCCTTTTCTTCCCTCCACTCCAAGATTCAAAAGATCACACTAGAAATAATTTCTCCTTGAAGCCAAGAATGCTTTCACTATGATTAATCAAATGATTATGCATACATGGAGAAGCCCCCTCATACGTAACACTTTCCATGAGTTATTCCCAAAATCCCAAATAATTTTTTTCCCTTAAACCGCTCACTTCCCCCTATCGCTTAATCATTCTGATGTTTATTTCCTTGATCTAATGTTCACTTGGTCTACGAAACCAGACAATATGATTTCTTAATCTGTTGGAAACAGATTTCCCTGTGGAGTCACCAATTCTTTGATGCTTAAAATTGCAACGATGCATACTCCTCAAAAATGACTGCCAAGCTATAATACTTATTTATAATAATAATAATAAACTAGTAGCTGGGACCCCCTTGTAGACTAGTGGCGCTATGATATATGTGTTTCACTTATATTTGTGGTTTTTTTTATAATGATCCCAACATAGTCTTCTACAGTTGATGATTCAATTCATGGTTCTAATCATTATGGCGACATAAGATTATTGGTTGATTGTGGCATGGCTAGATGGTTGATGGTCACTCACAAATTATGAATGTACTATGGATAAAAGGATTATTTTTTTTATAGGTTCTATGTTTATGCATTAAACATCGATCAATTATTTTGCATATGATTTTATGTAAAAGGATGATGTTGGAGCTTAAAAAAAAAGGAAAAAGACTATGTAGAATCCTTAAGGTTACATGTAATAGTGACAAAATAAAAGTGTATAGACCTTGTTGCTAGTCTTATGCGCTTTGATTAAAGGTTATGTGTGAGGCATATATGGTAACGTATAACATATGGTTGATGTTAAAAGATTTTAACATGACTAAAGGTGGTGCACTATGTAATGGATATAGCAATGGGATATGTGTTTAAATTAATGGTTGATGTTATGGTGGATTGGCTAGCTTGTACGTTGAATTGAATGGGGTTGGGCAAGGAAGCGACGTTCATTCACTACACGTCACTCAAACAACCCTCAATCCCATCACCCTAGCCATACTTGCATTTGGTTTTTCACTTTGGTGGTTGTTGGTGCTCCACAACTTTTGGTTGTGAAAGAAGGATATCATCCAACTCTCTTCTTCAAGCAAGATTTTCCAGGTATGGTTCCTCTATTTTCCATCCATGATGGCTCCTCTGTGTTATGAATCGATTTTTGGCTCAGAATGGCTTGAGTTCTATTTTTTTCTTAAGTTTTTTTTACTTTGTATCATTGTTATGCTTATGATTTCTTTTGTGAATACTCAATATTATTGGCATTTTAAAGAAAATGAATGAATGTGCTTGTTGTGTGTATCATGTGCATTGGTTTATTGCTTAAAAACATGTTTGGTCAGCTTGGAGTTTTGGTCTGGTTCTCTGTGGAAAATTATGATGATGGTTTATCAAGCCCTATTTTTTGGTGTGTGGGGTTTGCAACCAGTCTTGGTATTAATGTTTTGTCACTACTTTTCATCTCGATCGTTGATATGTTTCGTTCCTCTGGGTTGCATCACAAACTGATAAGAGTTGAAGTGTTCTTGCCTTGTTTTGGCTAAGCCCCGAGCTGTATTGTATCATTGCATTGCCCTCATTATATATTTGTTGTTGGAAGCATTGCATAGTCAGGTTTGTATTGCCCATAACTTTGAATGGAATCTTGTATATGTGTTTGGTTGGCCATGGGTTTTGCTCAGACATTCTTTCCACAGTGTTTCTAAGAGTTTGCTTCTCTCATTATCCATTGGAGGTGGTTGATTGTTATGTATTGTTAACCCTCACTGTCAAGTTTTTGGGTTAAATCTTATGTGTCTGTGGTGATTTTTAAAAGGCATGAGTGATCTGTGTTTTCGAAGACTCTTCCTTGATTGAGGCATCTGTTGTTACCTCTCTGCAATAATGTTTTAAGAAAAGGCACGAATTGTCTGTGTCTCAAAGACTATTTCATGTGGTTGAGCTATTTGTTCTTACTTCCTTTGTTTTGTTAAACCCTAACATGATCTTGGTCTCGTTTCAATACTGTCAAGAGTAAAAGAGACACGTGTGTGTGCTTGGTCTATTTGGGCATGATTTGGTTATGTTTTCTTTGTGGGCACAATTTGGTTTTGTCTCTCATTGGGAATTTATTTTAAAAGAAGTCTGTACATGTCTAATTTTCAATAATCTCGAGGTCAGAGTTACATGTTATTGGTTGAATGTCAGTTCGAATCAAGACTTATGTTGATAAATGCCTATGTGTGATTGAATAGGGGCCTGATTATGAGTCTTAATTCCAATGGATTGTGTCAAATAGTGTTGGAAAGTCGACAGTTAGTGGTTAAAATACTGGGCCTATTCTTATTTGAGTTTTAAATATTGAATGTGGATGGCTAGAATCACTGTGCATATTTCTATTTGGTTTTAGAAGTAAAAGGGGTCTAGCATTGGAATATGAAAGATTGTGGCTCGAAGGGTTGTAATGTTGAAATTGGCAGTGATGTTATTATGACTATTGTATATATATTGTATAGATTCAAGGGCTGATATAATTGAAGTATTTTGGGCATATGAATTGTTTTTTACTTGTAGTCAGCAATCATTCTATAAATGAGGGACAGTTAAATGGTTTTGTTTTTAAAAGTGAATGCTTATTGGATTATGAATTCTGAATAGAATTATGGTTGTTGTTTGATTTGATTTATTTTTATGAACAGTATCCATATTTTTCCCTCTCATACTATCACTTTTGCTCTCATTATACCCCCCTCATAATCCCAATTTAATTTTTACATGCCATGTTCTATAAAATAAATTAAAAGCTCTGTATAACAATGACAAAAGATGTAATGTCCCCAGCCACCAACAGGCCTAGCAATGCCACATATGGACATCTATCTTTTCTCGGATACCAATTTGTAATGTCCCGGGCCACCAACAGGCCAAGAAACGCCACATATGGACATCTCTCTTTGCTCTGATACCAATTTGTAATGTCCTCGGCCATCAACCTCTGTCAGGTAACGCTACCAAAAAACCACTTTATCTTGTTCTTCTAGCTTTGATACCATATATATATTTATAGACATATCTATCTAATGTAATTAAACAGCTATAGCATTATTTTTATACCTCTATTCATGTGTAAATAGCATTAAAACATGTAGGCATTATACACAGACAATTCTAAGAACATTAAAACTTGATTTCAAGATACACATCATACAGAGAACATAGATATGGTACTTATCTTTTAATAGATGACCACCATTTGCATGCAGACCTTCCATGAACCTCCCATCCTTAGACCACATTGCTCATCACGCTCAGCACTGGGTCACCCCCGATCTAGGACTAAACTCCATCGAGCAAGGGATTCCTAGGCTCGGAAAGGACAACAGGAAAGTCACATAGATCAACAGGAAGGATTATCTCCCAGGAGCGAGCTCACACTAACAGCCTACAACCTCTCATTCCCCACATGCATGTCCCACCCCAAGAAGTGTGCCCCTTCTCTACTCAACAGTCCTTCGACTGCCCCACTTCCCTTCCAGGGCTTCAGCAACAAGCCAAACAGGAATTATTAGAGCACTATAGCTGCAGTTGGAATCCCTTCAAAAAATCACTTCCCCGACAACCTCTCTCACATGGATATAGTAACTTACAGACCTGAAAACATGCTTCTTCAATCCACAGGCCTGACAACCTGCCTCTTCAAACCATAGGCATAACAACTTGCCTCTTCAATCAAGCTCCTAAGTCAATTCTAGTAAGGGTGATGGCAACAACAAAGCTCGGTATAGAACAGATGATGGCAGCAAGCCACACTCAGTCAAGGATATGTGTGGGATGTAACAACAAACCGTTAAGACACAACATGGGCTCAGGCAAATACAGGGTGTGATGGGCTTCATAGGAGATACACAGGATAACTCAAGTATGACTGCAGGTTCCCAAGGTGTGTGCTTGTTCAGAGGTCAATGATGGAGAAAGGTTCAATGCATGAATCCGTGGGTGAATCGGGAAAGATGGAAGACTTCTAGAAAATGGAAAAATGGAAAGGGTCATGAGAATGGTGAACATGGAAAAAATGGCGAGGGACACAAGAATGGAAAATTGAACCCCCAATGAGCTCACTTTCCCAACTATAAACTGCATGCACCAAGGTTGACACATGTCTTCCTGAAGATGCATGAGCTCCACTTATCACTTGTTCCCTTTCCCAGGAACTTAGGACAACACAAGTCATGTCAACCTTATCCTTTAGTAAATAATAATAAAATATGATTCCTTTAGAGGTAAGCCCTCTATCTTAGCCCCTAATCCTAGACACTTATCCCATTCCTTTACCCTACCTAGTGGAGCTTAGTCCCCCATAACTCTTTCTTTGTGGTCGGTCTACACATAGCAATGTAATTTTATTAATTAGATGAGTGTTTACATATACAAAAATAGGCTCACTGGACTTAGACATCTAGGCTCTCTGGCCTAATAACATATAATTCTACCAGCTTATAAACACTTGGCTCACCAGCCTATAAACATAATTACAATTCAGCAGGGGTTACGACCTTGGGGTGTTAAAATCCCCTCCCCTTATTTTTCCACTGTCCTCGGTCCAACTTATTTACACAACAACAACAAGATTTCCAAAATCTTCAAAAATATGTGGATACTCTACCCGCATAGCATCTTCATGCTCCCATGTTGCGTCCTCGGGACCGTACCAGGCCCACTGGACTTTTAAAATCCCTGTGGATCAATTTCTAAGTTTCTTTCTTTTTTGGTCCAGTGTGTGCACCGGATGCACCTGAAAAGTGCTTCCTTGCTCCATATGAATCACATTCCAATCAATAACATGATTAGCATCAGGTATATATTTCTTACTAAATGAGACATGAAATACATTATGTATAGACATGGATGCAGGAAATGCAATAATATATGCCACTAGACCAATCCTCTCTAGGATTTCAAATGGCCCACAATATCTGGCTTCCAACTTTGAACAATTTCCCAATTTCAGGGAACTTCTATTGGCCTTCACTTTTAAGAAAACATGATCACCCACTTTAAATTCCCTGTGGGTTCTGCCTTTTTCTACATTTCGTTTCTACCTATCTTGGGCAGCCTTCAATTTCTATTTAATCTTCAGCATTTTCTCTTCCATTTCTTTGAGCAACTCTGGCCCAACCACTGCCCTATCAGCTAGGTTGTCCCAGCTTACTGGGGTGTTTCACTTTCTGCCATATTGCTTCAAACGGGCTCATATTCAGTGATGCTTCATACCCATTGTTGTAGGAAAATTATACCAAGTGTATATAATCTTCCCATTTAGACAGTTTTTCCATCACATACATCCTTATCATGTCCTCTATCACTTGGTTAACCCTTTGTGTTTTCCCATCCAACTCAGAATGATATGATGTGTTAAAGTTCAGATTTGTTTTGAACCCTTTGAATAACCCCTTCCAAAACTTTGAGGTAAACTTTGGGTCTCTCTCAGACAAAATTGTCTTGGGTATTCCATGCAAGCATGATACTTCCCTCATATAAATATCAACAACGTTAGCTACCTTGCGAGTAGTCTTCATATGAATAAAATGGGAATATTTAGTAAGCTTGTCCACTACCACCATGATTGCATCATACTTCTTTCTTGTTCTGGGAAATCCTATGATGAAATCCATTGTCACAACTTCCCATTTCCACTCAGGAATGGGTAATGGTTGTAGAAAACTTGTTGGGTGTCTATGCTCACCCTTTACCTTTTGACATTCCAAGCATTTGGTAATAAAATCAGCAACTTCTTTCTTCATTTTTGGCCAATAATATTGTCTCTTGGCTGCTAAAATTGTTTTTTGATATCCTGGGTGTCCCGCATAAGGTGCATTGTGCATTTATTTTAAAATCACACTCCTCAATTCAGGATAATTGGCTACATAAACTCAGTTTTTGTACAAGATAATTCCATCAATTCCCAATTCATAATCCTCATATTTCTGTTGCATTTTACCTTGCTGCAATTTTGTTACCAATTCTTTGTACTGCAGTTTTGCAACCTCCAAAATTATGTCTTTCAAATATTATTGGTACATGCTAATGTTTGTAGCATGCAACTCATGCACTCTTCTACTGAGTGCATCAGCCACTTTGTTCTATTTACCCTTGATATGTTTTATATCAAAGTCATATTCACAAAGAAATTCTAACCATCTGATTTGTCTGGCATTTAGAGTTGGCTGATCAAATAAATATTTCAGACCATTGTGGTATGCCCTCAGCTCAAAACTCTTTCCCATGAGGTATTTCCTCCACTTTTTCAAAGCATGCACTATGGCTTCCAACTCCAAATCATGAGTGGCACAGAGCCTTTCATGCTCTTTCAACTTCCTTGATTCATAACATACAACAAACCCATTTTGATTGAGGACTCCACCAAGTCTTTCTTTACATGCATATGTGCATACAATGAATTCTTCCTTTGGATCTGCAATCCTTAAAATTGTAGCACTAGTTAATAATTTCTTCAAGTGTTGGAAGCTTCTGTCACATTCTTTTTTCCATTGAAAATTATTTCCCTTCCTTTTCAAGGAAGTGATGGGATGAAATATTCTCGAAAACCCTGCAATGAACCTTTTGCAGTAGCCAACAAGTCCCATGAATGATCTAACCTATGTCACATTCTTAGGTGTTTTCCACCCTTTAATGGCTTATGTCTTCTCATGATCCATTGTTATCCGATCCTCAGATATGATATGCCCCAAATAGTGAATTATGTTTTGATAAAATGATCACTTGCTCAATTTGGCATACAGCTGATGTTCTCTTAGCACATGCAAAACCATCCTAGGATTATGCTCATGCTCTTCTTCTGACTCTGAATATACAAGGATGTCATCCAAAAAGACAATGATAAACTTGTCTAAATATTCTCAGAAAACACCATTCATTAAGCACATGAAAACAACCAGTGCATTTGATAACCCAAATCTCACCACTCTAAACTCATAATGACCATACCTTTTCCTGAAGGTGGTCTTGTTGATGTCTTCCTCTTTAATCCTTACCTGATGGTATCTTGACCTAAGATCTATCTTTGAAAATATCCTTGCATCCTTCAACTGATTGAAGAGATCATCAATCCTTGGTAAGGGATACTTGTTATTTATAGTTACTTTGTTCAACTGTCTGAAATCGATGCACAATGTCAATGTCCCATATTTCTTCTTTATGAACAATATTGGGGCACCCTAAGGTGACACACTTGGGCGTATATACCCCTTCTTCAGAAATTCTTCAAGCTGCATTTGCAACTCCTTCAACTCGAGTGTACTCTTTCTGTAAGGAGTCTTTGATACTAGAGTTTCCACAGGTATCAAATTTATGGAGAAATCAATATCTCTCTTTGGGGGTAGTCCTGGTACCTCCTTGAACACATCTTCAAAATCTTCCAGGACTGCATGATCCTCCAGATTTTTCATCTTTTCCTCAGGTGCTTCTTCCATATGAGATGCAAATATTTGACACCCTTTTCTGTAGCATTTCTTCAGTTGCATTGCTGAAATTTCTTGGACAGCAACTACCCTTGGAATTCCTTGGACTTTCCTTAGGTTGTCTTACTCATCCAAGCAAGTAAATTCCTTTTTATGTCATTCCAGGATAGCACTATGTTCCAACCAATTCATCCCAATTAGATAGTCATAGGAACATAAAGGCAAGATGTTCAAATCTTCCCTTGTGCTCAGTCCATTCATGTCCATAAGACATGACTTAACCATTTCATTAACTTTTATTTTGGCTCCAGTAGCCAATTGCACCAGCCAATATGTTCCATGCTTGTTTCTTGGCAAATGAAAACTTTCCACCATCTTAGGATCTATATAACTATGACTAGCTCCTAAATCAATTAAAATAGTAATGGTTTGGTTGTTGATCATACCTTCCACTTCAATCATATGTGACTGATACTCTACTTGCTTATTGTCTAGGGCTGCATAGATCCTTGATACATTTCTTCCCATGTCCTCCATTGTTTCATCTCACTGAACATTGTGAACAACTCTCACTTTGTAACTTATGTGAGGACAATATCTAAACATATGATCTCCTTTACAACCCCAACATTGAATAGGTGGTTGCCTTGGCCTTTGACCACATGTCTCAATCATTCTGGGTTCTCTAGAAGTTGGTTGTCCTTGAGGATTATTTATGAAGAATGGTGGCTTATTTTCCTTCTTCCTCTGATCCATCTTGAATTTCTTCATGTCTTCCCAAAATTTTTGGAAAGTTGGCCTTTCTTTTTGCTGATCATATAGGCACTTAGCTCGCCTTATGGTCTCCTCCAATGTTTTGGGATCATCATATTGTATTTTTTCACTGATGAATGATGGAAAACCACTCAAATACCTATGAATCTTTATTGTCTCATCCTTGATGAAAGAAACATACTTCAGCAATTATAAAAGCCTTCTTTCATATTCATATATTGTCATACTCCCAAGCTTGAGTTCAAATAACTCTTTAATTTTCTTGTCATAGTATCTCTTAGTCAAGTATTTCTTTTCGAAATACTTCTTGAATTCCCTCCAAGTAACATTTTTCTCTTTAATGTGTTCCACCTGCACAAGTTGATCCCACCACATGGATGCCTTTCCTTTGAGTTGGTAGATGGAAATTCTTCCTTCTGCATGAGAAGAATAATTATGCAATTGAAAATACTTTCCCATGCCTAGCAGCCATTTTTTTGCATCTTCATCCTTCGTGTGCTCACCATCAAATGTAGGAGGTTTGATTTTGTTCATTTCCCCTTTTATCTCATCCACCCCCTTTTATGCTTCCTAACAATGGATAGACTTGAGTAGTTGTGTGCTCTCTTATTGGAATGCTTCAGGGAGTGACAGTGATGTTTGCTAACACTTATTGTTCTTCTTTTCTCATCAGGAGACCTGTGACTTCCTGATTTGCTTGAGCCACTCTCCTTATCCAATTTTTTTTCTTTTCTTTCTAGACTCTGCATCAACTTCATGTTGAAGTCTTCATGTTTCTCCATGGATTTCTTAATCCTTTCATTATCATCCTGGTGAATTTGGATGTCTTTTTGCAAAATTTTGATGATTTTCATCATGCTCACTTCTTAATCATTCTCTTCCCCATGCCCATTGGAGTTCATTCCTTCAACTCCCAAGTGGACACACATTCCTCTAACTTCATTCTTCGAACTGTAAGAATCTTGTGCCTCCTCCATTTCTCTGCACCGTGGAACAATTTGGTTTGGTTTTGTTAATTGTTAACTCTGCAAAATGTGTAGTCAACCAATTTTTTGTCAGATTACGTGACTTAAATAAGTTTCCTGAATAAATTAAAAAATATGATTCAACCAAAGAATATCCTACTCCAATTTCAAAGGTTCTTGGTCGATCAACAACCCCTCGGGATTCTATCTCTAAGCCCATCTTTGTTCTTCCACCATTTTTGGGCATTATCCCCTTCTTTTTTTCCAGCCCTTAGTTCGGATGTGAAGAATGGTGGATCCATGGTCCACATTCCTTCCTCGGATCTATGGTGGATCGGAACTTCGAGGACTCTAGGCTTCGGTGGTTTCCAAGCACTTCCCAACAAATTGTTAGAACTACATAATCGCAGAGAAATAAAATAAAACAAATGCAGAAATAAAATACAGAAGATACACAATACAATAGAGAGACAGATATACGTGGTTCACCCAATGTGGGCTACGTCCACCAAATAAATTGCCACGTCCTTCCTTTATTATTATCTAGCAATCGAAGGGATACAACCTACAGGAAACCAGCTATAACTTCCTCTTCTTTCTCTCACAGTCTCGTCTCTCAGGATACAATATTCGATGTCATCCCTAGCCGCAATACATTTTCCTCATAAGAGAGGGTTGCCTTCTAGGGAAAAAACCCTAACATAAATTCTACCGTTAGATCTGCGACCTTATAATGAACGGTTCAGATTTACAATGAAATTACAATATACTTTTACAAGGAAATTTTTCCTTCGGGGGCTTCACCCCGGACCCCATAGAGGGGGTAACCCCCTCTGCACTCCCCCGCGTGGAAGAGTGTACATACTTCTAGGGTGTAAATACTTCATGGGGTATAAACACGGCTGAAAACAAAATACCTCTGAATCAGGAAGATAACCAGGCTCCACAACCAACACAAATCTCTCGGAGTGTCGAATTGGCGAACTTGCGAAGTATGGTGGATCAATGGTCCATGAATTCCTAGCTTCCAATGGATGATACTCACTATGGAACTCCAAGACTTCAGAGCTTTGGGGCTTCAGGACTTCGGAGGATTTCTTCCTCCCATTCCATCATGAACCATTTCTTCTGGATTTTCAAGTCTCTGGACTTCACGATATCACACCACGCATCTAGCGTGACCATCAGAGGCCCCACCATCCATGCTTGAGAGGAGGCCACGTGGAAAAATATTAGAAGAAAACACATGGCCCAATCAGACGAGTGAAACATGTCACATTCTAACTATCATTTCAATTTTCCAAATGTCCTTAACTCAATACTGACACGTGGCATTCATCCCATGTGCCCACGTCATTTTGAGTGATGTCAGCAAGCCACATCACTTCAGAACTTCGGGCCTTGGTGGTTTTTACACTTGCACACCCCAATTATTTTGAACGTTGAACTCCCGAACTTCCTCACCTTCCGGGGTCCACATATTATAGTTGTAAACATATAAGGTGGTGGCACATGGCATGTCTAGGAAGGTCCATGTCATTACTGGTGACGTCATCCTGTCATGCCACTTCTTCTCTTTTTCTTCGGGACTTCGGGCTTTGGCATTTTTTGCATCAACACACTCCAATTCTTCCAAACGTTGAACTCCTGAACAAGCTTATTTGTCCTTGATCAAATCCAACGGTAACCACCTCCCCCCCAGATCTACAATGTAGATCCTCTTCGGGACTTTGAAACTTCAGGCTTCGACCCCTCTTTCTCTTATAAACCATAAAATTTACCGAAGTTGTGAAGTCCGAAGTGAATTGGAGGTTAACCTTTAGGCACTTTTCTCCAGATTTGATGATTGTGAAGGATCCTCCTTCTCCCGAACAAATCCTACGACCCAATCACCACGGATGTTGTGGTTTCTTTCTCTGTGGCCATTTCTTAAACTATTACACCTCCTCTGCTTTCAAACATAGTCAAAGTGTTCTCTCAACGCCCTTCTAGCACTCTGCACATCAAAATTCTCTTGGGATTTTTACTCTGAATTCCTCGTTTGTGGCCCATCTAGGTTCAGTGTTGAAATCATGGGCTATGAACTTCAATTTTTTCCATTTTGACAATAATTTCTTTCTAAATATTTTTCTTCAACTTCCACTAACATGGCCCATTCAGGCTCAGTGTTGAAACCATGGCTCTGATACCAATTTGTAACATCCCTAGCCACCAACAAGCTAGGCAACGCCACATCTGAATGTCTCTCTTTTCTCTGATACCAATTTGTAACGTCCCTGGCCACCAACAGGCTAGGAAACACTACCCAAAAACCACTTTTTCTTGTTCTTCTATCTCTGATACCATATATATATTTATAGACATATCTATCTAATGTAATTAAACAACTATAGCATTCTGTTTATACCTCTATTCATGCAGAAATAGCATTAAAACATACAAGCATTATACACAGACAATTCTAACAACATTATAACTTGATTTAAAGATACACATCATACAGAGAACGAAGATATGGTACTTATCTTTTAATAGATGACCACCAACTGCATCCAGACCTTCCATAAACCTCCTATCCTTATACCACGCTCCTCTTCATGCTCAACAGTGGGTCACCCTCGAGCTGGGACTAAACTCCACCGGGCAAGGGATTTCTAGGATTGGCAAGGACAACAAGAAAGTCGCACAGATCAACAGGAAGGATTATATCCCAGGAGCCAGCTCAGACTAACAACCTACAACCTCTCATTCCCCACATTCCTGTCCCACCCCAGGAAGTGTACCCCTTCTCTTCTCAACAGTTCTTCGGCTGCCCCACTTCCATTCCAGGGCTTCAGCAACAGGTCAGGCAGGAATTCTCAAAGAACTATAGTTGCAATTGGGCTCCCTCTAGAAAATCACTTCCCCAACAACCTATCTCACCAGGAGAGAGTAGCTTATAGGCCTGACAACCTGCTTCTTCAATCCATGGGACTGACAAACCACCTCTTCAAAACACAGGCCTGACAACCTACTTCTTCAATCCTGCTCCTAAGTCAATTCCAGTAAGGGTGATGGCAACAACAGAGCTCAGTATAGAGCATATTATGGCAGAAAAACACACTCATTCAATGATCTGTGTGGGCTATAAAATCCAACCGTTAAGACACAACACGGGCTCAGGAAAATACAGAGTGCATTGGGATGCACAGGAGATACACAGGATAACTCAAGTATGGCTACAAGTTCCCAAGGTGCGTTC
Source organism: Picea glauca (assembly GCA_000966675.3). NCBI lineage: Eukaryota > Viridiplantae > Streptophyta > Pinopsida > Pinales > Pinaceae > Picea > Picea glauca. The sequence goes on from JZKD02S2299772.1 coordinate 418,409, forward strand.
TTGTTCAGAGGTCAACAATGGAGAAAGGTTCAATGCATGAATCAATGGGTGAATCAGGAAAGATGGCAGACTTCCAAAGAATGGAAAGGGTCATGAGAATGGAGAACATGGAGATAATGGTGAGGGGAGCGAGAGTGGAAAAGAGAACCCCCAACGAGCTCACTTTCCCATCTATAAACTACATGCGCCCAGGTTGACACATGTCTTCCTGAAGCTGCATGAGTTCCACTTAGCACTCCTTCCCTTTCTCTGGAACTTAGGACAACACATGTTATGTCAACCTTATCCTTTAGAAAATAATAATAAAATATTATTCCTTTATAGGTAATCCCTCTATATTAGCCCCTAATCCTAGACACTTATCCCATTCCCTTACCCTACCTAGTGGAGCTTAGTCCCCCATAACTATTTCTCCGTGGTCGGTCTACACGCAATGGTGTAATTTTATTAGTGATATGAGTTCTTACATATACAAAAATAGGCTCACTGGCCTTAAGCATCTAGGCTCTCTAGCCTTGTAACATATAATTCTAACAGCTTATAAACACTTGGCTCACCATCCTATAAACATAATTACAATTCATCACGGGCTCTGGCCTTGGTGTGTTACAAAATATATGGTACATAAATAGGTGGCAGCTGATATTTTTGGTATTGATTGCACAGTTAAATTATTTAATGAATTGTTGAGCAGTACTCGTGTTTTTATCCCATATCATGCTACCACTTTTTTTCTCATTACAATCCCTCTAGATGTCCCAAGAACCCTATCAACCCTCTGTTCACTTGGAAATTATTAAATAATTTATTATGGATTGATTTGCATGGGTCTCATGTCAATTTCTGAGCCAAACTTTGTTTCATGTAAACATAATCTCATGTATGGTCGTTTAAGGGCTAGTTACTAATTAATTGCTACATACAGGATGATTTTCTTCATCATGGGCAGCCATGGCTGAAATAATAGAGGAAGAGGTAACTGGAACAAAGCGCCTAGAAGGCCTAGATTCTCAATTCAATTTGATGTTGACCCCTAGGAGTTGAACCAGTTGTTTCAAGTTGGGTTCTTCAATTGCATTGGGAAAGGGATAGTTCAACCCCGACTAGAGAGACCTCCCTTCCAGCCTCAAAATATCCTTGGTATTTCTATGCCTCCTCATGTATCCTTGCAACCAGAAGTCCCTGTGAATGATGTATGACAAGAGATTGTCAATTCAACAGTATCTCACCATCATGGCTGGCCCAATTTTTCATTACCCCCTCCACCACCTATAAATCCTAATGTTCAAATTTCCCCTGTGCATTCACCTATTCAGTCCTCTCATGCTAGAAAACGGATTAAAACCAATGTCTCCCATGTGGAATATAAAGGTAAAGATGTCACCTCCCCTTCCTCTCCTTCAAATGACTCTTCAAAATCAATGTCCTCCCGTATGCATCCAAAGGATGATTGTTCCCATGCTATTTGTGAGATTAAGCCTCAAGGTTCAAATGAACCAAAGGGTACTTCTGGGAAGTCCAAAGGGGACAACAATGATAGAAGAAATATTGCCTCTCAAAGTGGAAAGTGCAGATTTTAATTTATGTGTTTATGATTGAGTTGTTGAAGAAAGTGGTCTGCATAAAGTTTTGGACAACAAGCTATTTTTTTTGGATAATGTGAATATTTACATATTTTGGATATGATTTGAAATATTTTTTATATTTAATATTCAAATTTTGAAAGTATTTATGGGAGCTACAAGGCGGCATGTGTTTAAATGATTATCCAATTGTGTTTATTTTTGTAAAGAATAAAAGAAGGGAGTCACAAGGGATCCCACCTACTTAGTTATTATTAAATAAAGACCCTTAACTATTATTATTATTATTATTATTATTTCTCCTAAACTAAAATTAGTTAAGTTTAACTAACTTAACTAAAGAAGGTAGTTGAACTACTTCAACTTATTAGGAATGCATAAAATCCAAATGAGAAGGAAGAACAAGGAGAGAATAGAAGAAGAAAGAAATACTAAGGTTTTCCTTTTTTCTTTCATGCAATAGTTTTAGTTTTCATTCATTGTTGAGTTCATTCAGAGTCTAATTCTATTTTTGACAGCAGTGTCCTATTGTAGATAGCAAGGTTCATAACTGAACCAAATCATTCATATGCTTGTTTTAAAGGTGTTGATCTATCTTTGATAGTCTGTGTATACTTGTTTTATTTTTGATTAAGTTTCATAGCTGATAAAGGATATTGTGCAGATTCAAATTGGCAGCAGTCTGTGGCAAGTTGATCTAGATTATAAAGTTCAGTTTTTACTTCTTGATAGAGTCCTTTTTTATGGTTTTCATCGAGGAGCTCTAAATTAGACTTTGGTCCATGCCCTCACAGGGATTTTGTAAAGAGAAAGATACTTCTGATTTCTTGTAATGAAATAAAGCAGATTGTTATTCTATCTCATTTGTGTGTATCTGTGACTTGGTTAATTTTCCTTTTGATCTTGTTGGCCCTTGGTTATGGAAGGAAGCAAAGAACGAGGAAGAAAAGGTAAAAAGTGAGCTTTGCGGGAGACACAGTGACTGTCACTGGGTCGAAGTGAGCAAAAGAATAGAAAAGATGGAGCGAAGTGTGGAAAAGCAAGTCGTTGGATGAGGAGATCGAGGATGACATATCAATAAGGAATATGGACCGAGGATGACTCAGGAAGTGGAAAAATCTAGCATTAGATGCCTTGGAGCACCGCGAGATGAAGAAGGAAAGACAGGATGGCGAAGCCCAGAAAGAATTGGTCAAGTTGACCTAGGGTTGTAGACACCTAGGATTTTGGTAATTAGGGTTTTGACACCTGGGTTTCGACTTGAGGCTGTCGATGAGGGATTGTAATGTATAAATAGAGGTCGAGAGGACCTAGGTCGGGGGGGTACCATGGTTGAGCCATGTTATTGATTATTGTTCATTGGGAGAATATTGTATTATGGATGAGAGAAGTGTTGAGAGAGAGAGCCTTATGGTATTGTAAAATCTTCAGCTGGGTGCAAATATCAAGTCCTGCAGCTGGGTGCACAGGAAGGGAGAGAGAAAGAGAGATGGAGAGAGAGGATCTGCTGGCCAAGAGCGTAGATCAGAACTGTAAGCTTTATCTTAATATATCATAAACACAGTTCTGTGGACATAGCCTAGAGAGAGGGTGAACCACATACATCTGTTGTTGTGTGTGTGATTGATTTTTTGAGCTATGATGTTGTTATATTGTTATATGCATTATTGTATTAGATCAGATATATAGTTGTGAAGGATAGATCTATATTGTTGAATGATATATGCATGTTATGTTGTTGTTGTAATAAGAACCACTTGATATTTCCCTGGTTGTAGACATCTCTGTCCCGCAACCCCCTCATAGCTACTTTGGGTGAGACTGAATCTGCTTCGCAGGTGCTGCCAAAAGGGCCAGTAGCTAGGGCTTGTTGGTGTGCTCTTGGAGCTGAACCCTGGGTCTACCCCTGTGCCAACAAATGGTTCTGTTGCTAGGACAGGAATATTTTTAAGGGAATGTCAAGGTGGTTCCCGTCGAAGACAGAGATTCATAAGGGGATAGAGGATAAGGAGAAGGACTTCATTGAAGCCTAGAACAAGAACCCTAAAATAAGCACTGAAGATTGGCTACAAAGATACATCTTCACCGACATTCACGATATCTTCTTTGGAGGAATCCATCAGGAGCTACACGAGTGGTTGGCTAGGTTAGCTGACACACAGTTTGAAATCAGATCTAGACCTCCTGTGGTTTGGACACCATCATTGATCCAGAAGGTCAAGAGAGTCGACAACATTGTATCCAGAGCAGTAGATCACTGGTTTGATAGTACCATCGGAGGGTATATCATCGAGTTTTTTGTTGACAGAACAAAATCATATAGCCAAGCTGAGAGATATTTTTTCAAAGGACCCAGAGGAAAATTTTTGCACTTCCTGAAGCTAAGAATCAATATGCTCTTGCATGAAAACCACATCTTGAAGATACAGTAGATTGATCAGACCTGAAAAAGCTAATGTTCAAGATCTCAGATAGCGACAGTGACACGGAAGTAGGACATACGCGTAGTGGGAAAGTATTCTGAGGATTTCACCTTGAGAACTTGTTTAAGAAAAACTACGGAGAAGAAGGTTTCTATAGTGGAGAAGAGGTAGATCTAACTGAAGAAGAGCATCCAGAGCCCACCAGAACAAAAGAAGGGAAAGCTGAAGAACTGCACCAAAGCGAGCCAAAAACCTCAGGAACTGCGCGTGAAATACTGTAGTAAGTAACATTAATCCTCTTGTTGTCCCAACAATACTTAGCAGTCAGAATAGTTAGAACCAACAGAGTCTTCAGAGTATTGTTACTAGTAGCTCAGCATCTACTCAGACAAGAACCCTAGTCATCTTTATGGAAAATGAAATGAGACTCCCTATCTTTAGAGGAGATGGATCTAAAGATCCAGATCAACATTGGTTTCTGTGTGAGGTCGTATGGAATATTAAAAGTATCACCGATGAAGACATCAAGAGAACCCAGTTCAGCACTATGCTAAGGGACCGCATACTGAGCTAGTACATGAAACTTGTCCAAGGACTGGCACAACCTAAGCCCCTGAATGAGATCAAGAATGCACTGATTGCAGAGTTTAAGAAACCTAAGTCGGAGTCACAATGTATTATGGAACTAAAAGAGATTAAATAAAAGGTAGCAGAACATGTTTGGGAGTTCCACCAAAGATTCAAGAACCTGACAGGCTGGTTAAATTTCCAGATCCCCGATGAACAGAACAAAGAATGGTTCATCGTTGTGTTGTTACCACACATAAGAATCCCTCTAATGCAGCAGAAGATTGCATCTTAGGTAGAAGCTTTGGAGATCGCCATGAAGCTTGAATCAACACTGATGGGAGAATCTAGCTTAGGCATTAGCCATATCATGAGCCAGCTAACTAGTTTGTCTTTACAAGTCGAGGATATGAAGAAAGATAAGGGAAAAGACAAAAGGGAATATATCTGGTGTGTAAGATGCAGATCTGAAGGCCATGATAAGGAACATTGTCCCTTATTTCATGAGCACTTGGCATCAAGGGCACCGAGCCCCTTAAAGAAATTTAACCTACCCTGGTGCGATGTATGCAGAAATAGGCATCGCCCAAGTGAGTGCTACTACATGAAGAAGTATGTCTAGACACCCACAAACTTGTATTGTACATTCTATAAATCCATGGGGCATGATGATCGGGATTGTAGAGCTTATGATCCCATGCATGAAAGGTTGAGAGACATATACAAGATTCAAGGAAAAGTACAACAAGAGGGAAACACTCTGCAGTACAACTCTCCAGGGAGAGGAAATTTCACTCCTTGCAGTGGCTACAGAGAACGAGGACAAGGAGGAGGTATGGGTCGAGTCCGAGGATAAATAATCGGTTACAACTGCATGCATCCAGGACATTTAGCAAGGGATTGCTAGAATCCCTGCACAACCTGTAGTTACTGTAACTCCTTCGAGCATGTCATAGAGGAATTCCCTGTGCTGCTGGCTAAACTTCAGGAAAGAAGAGGACCCCAGCAGAACCCACAAGTACAACTGATATATGTTGAGCCTCGCAGAGCATACCCTAGAGTTGTTTTTATCACTCGAGGAGGCACTGCTACAGGAGAAGACGAAGTAGTCCAAGGAAAGACTGAAAACAACCATGGAGTCAAGAAAGCTACAGAAAAGACCCCAACGTTCGATTCTAAGAAAGAAAGACAGATATTTGAGGAGGCAAGAAAAGAGTTCAAAGGAGATCAAGGATCTTCATCAAAGAGACAACCATAAATCAAAGAATATGGCATGCCTCAGGCGTTTGATCCGTCTGCATCGCCAACAGAATGGAAAGAGGTAAGAAAACTCATGGAATTCTTGTACACTTGTGTTAATTTGATTCAAGATAAAGGTGCTATACAAGAATTACAATATTTAATCAAGCAGTATGAACTAGGAAAAATAGACCCCTTACTGAATAGAGTAGTGCACCAAATTGGAAAAAGGAGAAGGATAAATAAAAAATTACACTTGAATGCTCAAATAGGAGAGTATGAGATAGACTATGTGGTCCTCAACTTAGGGTCAGAGGTCAATGTCATGACGAAGAAGACTTGGGCACTGATGGGAAAACCCAAGCTGATATATTCTTCTATCAGGCTTTGCATGGCTAATCAGCAAGCTGTCAGCTCATTTGGACGATTAGAGCATGTCCCAGTAGACATCGATGGAGTAAGAACCTTTGCAGATTTTGAGGTAATTGAAATTGTTGATGATAGTTTCCCTTACCCCGCATTGTTAGGAATTGATTGGGCCTTCAACAATTCCACTGTTGTTGATATAAATAAAAGACACATGGAATTTGAGAAAGTTGGCCTTAGGGTCATTGCACCTTTAGATCCAGATGAGGGTCCATGATACACAAAACCTATCAGAGAAGAGTACCATGCATTTGAATTGGAAAACATCTACAAATTAATAGCTAGACAGCAGGATTATATCAACCCTACAGCTGATGGGAATCTGAGCTAGCGAAGTGACAGCACATGTTCATCTGACTCAGAGGAAGCGTTGGAGAACTAGAAGAACTAGATGTACGAAGTATCTACAAGAAGATTTGTTAGGCTAACCAGAGAAGTTCACTGGATTGGCACAATAGTGAGTAATCTACCAACATTTGATGGGCTGAACCCCTTAGAAAACTTCTTATCAGAATTTGAGACAAGTGTACCAACACAATAGAGGCTGTTGGCAATGGATGAGGCCATGAAAGCCACACCAGAAAGATGGTGGGGGACACATAAAAGAAATATTATAGACTGGACACAATGTCGAACTTTGATGACAACGCGGTTTTCAGCACAAGTAGGAAGTTGTGAAGCACGGTACACAGATCGAAGATGCCCAAAGGACCATGTACGAAGATGTGAAGAGGCATGGAGTGACATTCCTAGAGAAAAATGGGTACACAGATTCGTCAATACGTTGGATACCACCCCGATTAACTGGTACTTCAAGCAGAGTTGTGCCTTGTCACTTCAGAATGGGAAGGTATGATACAGAATTTTATAACCACCTTTTTGTTTGACAGTGAATTTCCTTCTGTAGATCAAGCACTACAGATGGTGAGACAGAAAGTATTTAAGGAGGCATATGGCCTCCCTTTGGAGCAAGAAGAGGATGAATGGATTGCGGCCCTCCAGAAACTGCAAACCTGCTACAACATTAATGTCGACGAAGATGATGATCTAGGGAAGGTGAATATCGCAGAAACAGAAGGTCAGAGAGATGTGGAAGGACCAGGAGTTGAACTGTCATTCATTGGACAATTGATAAAGATAAAGAAAGTCAATATCGGGACAGAGGAGACACCAAAGCTTGTCAATGTCATAGATTATTGGGACGCTACTACCACTGAAAAAATCACAGAATTATTGCACGAGTATCAGGACTTGTTCCCGACCAAGTTCACAGATATGAAGGAAATCAAAGGACCTATGGGAGAAATGAGAATACCTTTGAAACCAGATGCGAAGCCATTCAAGCAAAGACCCTACAGATTGAACCCAAAATATAAGGAAAAAGTGAAGATTGAGCTCGACAGAATGCTGGAAGTAGGGATTATTGAACCTGTCAAAGAGTAAGAGTGGATTAGCCCCATGGTAGTGAAAGATAAGAAGATAGGTGAGATCTGGATTTGCGTAGATCTCAGGAAGCTGAATGATGCTTGTCTACATGATCCTTTCCCTACACCTTTCATAGACAAAGTGTTGGATAACGTGGGAGGCCAAGAAGTATATTCTTTTACAGATGGGTTTTCAGGATACCATCAGATCCGCATTGCCAAGGAGGACCGTCATAAGACTACGTTTTCCACAGAGTGGGGATCCTACCAATATACAGTAATTCCATTTGGATTGAAGAATGCCCCAACCATATTTTCCAGGGTGGTGGTTCAAGCGTTCAAAGAATTTTTGCATAAGTTTTTAGAAGCATACTTTGATGAATGGACTGTTTTTAGTTTGTTGAAAAATCATATTGAATGTCTAAGTCTAATGCTAGATAAATGCAGGCAGTGTCAAATTGCTTTGAATTTGAAGAAGTTCATCTTCTTCTCACCATTTGGAGTATTATTAGGTCATATTGTATGCAAGCAAGGATTGTTGATGGATCCATTCAAAATTGCAATTATAGTTGATTTACCACCACCTACATTAGTCAAACAACTGCGCACTATGCTAAGACATACTGGCTATTACAGGAAATTTATCAAAGGATATGCTCATATTACTGCACCAATGGAGAAGTTATTAAAGAAAGATTATCATTTTGGTTGGACAGACGAATGCCAGCAGAGCTTCAACACACTAAAACAAAAGATGGTCACTGCGCCTATTCTAGTCTTCCCCAACTGGAGTAAGGAATTTCATGTGCATGTTGATGCATATTCTATTGCATTAGGAGCAGTATTGGCACAACCTAGAGAAGGGGACATTGAACATCCATTAGCATTTTCCAGCAGAAAGCTATCCACAACTGAAATCAATTACACTACTACAGAGAGAGAGGGACTAGCCATGGTGTATGCATTGCAGAAATTCCGCCACTATTTGTTGGGAGGACACTTTAAAATGTTTACTGATCACTCCGCATTGAAGTACCTAGTCAACAAGCCAGTGTTGGGGGGGAGAATATGTAGATGGCTTCTCCTGTTTCAAGAATATGATTTTGAGATCATAGTTAAGCTAGGAAAAATCAATAAGGGCCCAGACCACCTGTCGAGGTTGGAGCATGGAGAAGAACCTACCACTCTGGAAGATACACTACTGGATGCACAATTTCTCACCATTAGAAATATTGATGACCACTTCGCAGACATAGTCCAGTTCCTGTCAACAAGAATGGCTTCAGCTGAGTACACAATTCTGCAGAAGAAACAACTAGTGATGCGCATTGCAGATTTTTCACTGATAGTTGGCCAGCTATATAAAATGGTACCTGATGAGATCCTAAGAAGATGTGTGATGGATATAGAACTCCCTATGATCCTCGAAGAATCTCATGAAGGCATTGCAGGAGGACATTATGCAGGAAAAGAAACTATGCAGAAGGTTCTGCGAGCTGGCCTTTCGTGGCCTACGTTACACAGAGATGCTAAAGAATATACCAGAGCATGTGATGTATGCCAGTGAGTTGGAAAACCATCCCGAAGAGATGAGATGCCATTAGCACCGAAGATGAACCTACAAGGATTTGAAAAATGGGCCATTGACTTCGTGGGATCTATAAACCCACCAGGAAAGTGCACAGGAGCAAGGTATATTATCACTGTGATAGAATACCTGACTAGATGGGCTGAAGCAAGAGAAGTCAAGGACTGTAGTGCAACTACAGCTGCGCGTTTTATATTTGATGACATAATAACCAAGTTTGGATTCCCTAAGGTCCTTATGAGTTATCATGGTACACACTTGATCAATAAGACAGTTGAAGCCTTGACTAAATAATTTGCAGTCCACCATCAAAAGAGTACACCTTATCATCCACAAGCAAACGGAACAGTTGAAGCATTCAACAAGATCTTGGAGATAGCATTGACAAAGATTTGCAGTGTGAACAGGGATGACTGGGATTTAATAGTACCAGTAGTACTCTGGGCTTATAGAACGACTTGCAAGAAATTAACAATGCAGACCCCTTTCAAGTTGGTTTATGGTCTTGAAGTTGTTGTCCCAATGGAGTACTTGGTACCAATTTTAAGAACATGGATGATATTGGCGCATTTACAGACATGGATGATACTGGCGCTATTCATGAGAGGCTAGCACAGTTTGTAGAACTAGAAGAAGACAGATTCATTACAGGCTTCCATCAGCAAATTCAGAAGGAATGCGAAAAGGCCTATCATGACAGACACATCAAGAAGAAGATATTCAGGCAAGGTGATTTAGTACTGGTATATGACAGTAAGTTTATCAAACACCCTAGGAAGTTCAGAACGCATTGGCTCGGACCATATGAGATTGCCTATGTTACAGAAGGAGGAGTTGCGCAACTGAAGACATTGAAAGGAGACTGAAAGGAAGGCTTGGTGAATGGGAGTCAGCTGAAGTTGTACTATGACAACCAACTGCCTCGTAGCTCTCAGTAGAATCAAGAAGACAAGGGTCCAGGTACCAGGTGCAGTTGAAACTGGGTACCAGACACAGAAAAGACAGTCTTCACAAGGATGGAAAGGAGGCATAAAGAAGAAAGCAAGGGATACACTGTGCAGTCAAAATTCGAAGTAAAACAAGAGGATCAGATCTCAAGTGCCTCGAGATGAGTCACAGGTGAGTGTTGGGGGCCTCTTGGCCCTTGGTTATGGAAGGAAGTGAATAACGGGGAATAAAAGGTAAAAATCGAGCTTCGCAGGAGACACAAGGACTGTCATTGGGTCGAAGTGAGAAAAAGAACAGAAAAGATGGAGCGAAGTGTGGAAAAGCAAGATGTTGGATGAGGAGATCGAGGATGACAGATCAGTAAGGAAGATGGACCGAGGATGACTTGTGAAGTGGAAAAATCCAGCATTAGATTCCTTGGAGCACCGCAAGATGAAGAAGGAAAGATAGGTTGGTGAAGCCCGGAAAGAATGGGTCAAGTTGACCTAGGGTTGTAGACACCTAGTTTTTGGTAATTAGGGTTTTGACACATAGGTTTCAACCTGAGGCTGTCGGTGAGGGATTGTAATGTATAAATAGAGGTCGAGAGGAACTAGGTTGGGGGGGTACCGTGGTTGAGCCTTGTTATCGATTATTGTTCATTGGGAGAATATTGTATTATGGGTGAGAGGAGTACTGAGAGAGAGAGCCTTCTGGTATTGTAAGATCTTCAGTTGGGTGCGAAGATCAAGTCCTACAGCTGGGTGCACAGGAAGGGAGAGAGAAAGAGAGATGGAGAGAGAGAATCTGTTGGCCAAGAGCGCAGATCAAAACTATAAGCTTTATCTTAATATATCATAAGCACAATTATGTGGACGTATCCCTAGAGAGAGGGTGAACCACGTACATCTGTTGTTGTGTGTGTGATTGATGCTTTGAGCTTTGATGTTGTTATATTGTTATCTACATTATTGTATTAGATCAGATCTATAGCTGTGAAGGATAGATCTAGCTAGTTGAATGATAGATGCATGTTATATTGTTGTTGTAATAAGAACCACTTGATATTCCCTTGGTTGTAGACATCTCTGTCCTGCAACCCCCTCATAGATGCTTCGAGTGAGACTACATCTGCTTCGCAGGTGCTGCCGAAAGAGCCAGTAGCTAGGGCTTGGTGCGCTCTTGGAGATGAAACCTAGGTCTGCCCCTGTGCCAATAGATCTCCACATTTATTTTCTATAATCTGTATATTTTCATAAAAATATATAAAATTTTATGTTATTTTGCAACATTCTTTTCATAAAAAAAAAATCATCCTAAACACTTGTAATTAATACTTGTGGATTGGGAAAATATTTTTGAGGCTATAAAACATAGGGTGATATTCTCGATTATCTTGTCTTAGCCAGGAGAGAATTGAAAATGCTTGAGTAAGATAATTTATATATTTTCCTCAACAGGGTCATTACTCATTAAATAATGAATAAAAGGAGCCATTGAGAGAGGTGGGGCACACCTTTTGAGGAGAGTTTTAGTGGGAAAGTGAAGAAACACATTTTCCAAGGAATATTGAGTTGAAAGGGAAATACTAACAACAAGAAACGATTGCCACACATCCCAAGGAGAAAATTGGCATGCATGCAAAGGCGATTTTCAACATTTATTTTAGTCTTGTATTGTACAACAACTAAAGGCGGGTTGTACAACATTTATTGTTGGTTGTACAAATGATTTAAAGAACGAAAATTGAGGCATCCTTTATATTAATTTTTGGCACAATTTTCAAGGTGTTTTTCTTAGATAAATCCTTACAACTGAGTATTGTACTGTACAGTCAAATACGGGCACAAAAATCGAGGGTTGTACTAATGTATTTCTAGTTTGGGCACACAAATTGAGGTATTTTGTGCATATTTTATGAGATAATTTTTTTTATTTAATGTTGATAATATTGTTGTTGTAACTCAAATATTTTTCCCTGCAATCTCAATAAGAAGAATCTTCTTGACTGGTTTTCCCTTTGTGGGTTTTTCCAGGGGCATTTTCCAGAAAATTCTTTTGTCAAATGTGGTTGAATGTTGTTTATTTTTCATTTTATTTCCACTGCTAAATTTTAGTTTGCTTAGTAATTGTATTTCTTCGCATAAGTCATTGTTGAATGTTGTTAATTTTGTTGCATTATAGTTGAATTTTATTAGACGTTGAAATCAAAGTTTACTAAGTGATTTCCTAATTTTAGGTGAAATTTCTACATGGTATCAGAGCTTAGGCTCTGAGGTTCAATGGACAGAGTTTGGCACTTGGATAGCAGTGACATGCAAGATTTTTTCTTGGAAGAAGGAGGGGAATAAAGATTCTTTGTCAAAGGATGACTTCCAGTCTTAGGTTTGAGGATAGGTTGGAGGGGATCTCCAACTACCTGCAGTGGAAGGTGAGGATAGTAGTTGTTCTCAGGGAGAATAAGTTGTGGGATTTTGTGAGTACCACAGTGACAGTGCCTTCATTATATCCCATTTCCCTAGACATTCATGAGGTGAAGGAAGAAAGGGCACATAGGATAATATTGGATGGAGTCAGAGACCACCTGATTCCACATTTGGTTGAGAAGAAGACGACCAAGGACATGTGGGATGCACTGACAAACTTATACAAGAACAAGAACGAGTACATGAAGATGGCCCTTAGGGACAAGCTTCACAACACTAGGATGGAAAAGGGAGAGAGTGTGGCCTCCTATCTCACCTGACTTAGACAAGTGAAGGATGAGTTAGCAGTTGTAGGGGATATTATTCCAAAATCATAGTTGGTGCGGATAGCCCTCAAGGGCTTCACCAAAGAATGGGATGTTTTCGTGAAGTGTGTGGTGGGGAGAGAGAATATCCAATATTGGAGCGGACTATGGGATGAATTTAATCAAGAGGAGATTTGATAGGGGTCTCAGAGTAGAAATCAGGAGAAGGTAGATGGTGGTACAGGCGAGCAGAATGTTTATCTTATGGAAAAGAGAAAAGAGAAGAAGAAGGACATGAGAAAAGTGAAATGCTTTGCATGTCACAAGAATGGCCACTATACTAGTCAAAGTACGAATAAGAAGAAGAAGAAGTAGGAGCCAAAGGTATCAACATCAACTGAGGTTGTTGAGTTCACTAAGAAATTCGAGAAGGAATTCTCTCTGATGACCCGCCCTTCAAGCAGTGGTTTTCTAGTGTTCAAGGACATTGAAGCGTGGTTTGTGAACAATGGTGCATCTTGGCATATTAGTGGAATGAGGTCTATGTTATTTAGTCTTTCATAGATAGACTTAGATTGATATGTGGATATTGGAGTCAACTCCAGGCTTGCGGTGAACGGGGTTGGAAATGTGAGATTCTAGCTAGAGTCAAGAGGTTTTCTGGAGATGGTCGAGGTGTTTTTTATTCTAGAGATGACAATCAATTTGCTCTCATTACGATCTTTTGAGATTGATAGATTTGGAGTTGCGTTATTTTGTGGAGGTATGTTTTTGTATCCAGAGGGAGATACTCCAGACACAACACTATTTCTTGGTGTCAGGCATGAGAGGTTATATAGGTTGCTAAGACAACCTGTGGTTGGATCTATTGGATTCTTGGGTTCATAGCCCATGTCAGTGTCTTAAAGTAATCATTTTGCATAGGAGAGTGAGTTGATATCGAGAACTCGGTCTTCTTCTAGTACTCTCAGAGGACTCAACAGGTATGAGATGACATAGTTGAATGCTCAAAAGAGTGAGGAGACTCCTAGGATCATGTCTTGGATGGATAGGTCTCTAGATCAAATTTCAGCGCAGGTAGCAATAGTGGCTTCAAGCTCAAAGGGAGCAGAGGCTTATAGTTCATAGGAAGTAGATACAACAAAAGATGAGATGTTGGAATTGGAGACAAATTCTAGTGGAGGTACCAGAAGTACCTCCCTTGCTAAGAGGGAGCGTTAGTTTTTGTAGCTCAGAGGTACTTCTGCATTGGCGATGCCCAACATGTACAAGTGACAAGCAAATGTATCTCTTAATTGACTTTATAAATTGAGTTTATAAAGTTAAGTTGAGTCTTTTATTATTTATTGTGTAAAAGTGACTTTATGAGGGATGAGTGACTTAAGTTATTTATGTCACCTCAATGGAAGATCGAGTCATGATCGTTGATCTCAAGAGGGAAATATATAATCTTGACCATCTATCTCTTTGGAGATATAGGGTTAGGCCCATTACTAATTAAATAATGAATGAAAGGATCCATTGACAGAGGTGGGGCGCATCTTTTGAGGAGAGCTTGAGTGGGAAAGTGAAAAGACACATTTTCCAAGGAAGATTATACTAAAAGGGAAAGAGTAACAATAAGAAAGGATTGGCATGCATCCCAAGGAGAGGATCGACATGCATCCCAAGGAGATTTTCAGCATTTATTATAGTCTTATACTATACAACAGCTAAAGGTGGTCCGTACAACATTTATTGTTGGTCGTACAACTGATTTAAAGCACAAAAATCAAGGCATCCTTTCTATTGATCTTTGGAATGATTTTCAAGATGTTTTGTTGAGAGAAATCCATACAACTAAGTATTGTACCATATAATCAAATCTAGGCACACAAATAAATGGTCGTACTGCTATATTTTTGTTGTACACGATTGTACAGTTGCATGGAAATCAAGACAACTAGTTTGGGCACGTAAATTGAGGTGTTTTGTGCAGATTTTGTGAGATAAGTTGTTGTATTTAATGTTGATAATATTGCTGTTGTAACTCAAAAATATTTTTCCCTGTGAGCTCAATAAGAAGAATCTCCCTGGCTAGTTTTCCCCTTGTGGGTTTTTCCAAGGGAACTGCCCAAAAAATCCTTTTGTCAATTGTGGTTGAATGTTTTCTATTGTTCATTTTATTTCCATTGCTAAATTCCAGTTTGATTAGTAATTGCATTTCTACTCATAAGTCATTGTTGAATGTTGTTAAGTTTGTTGCATTACAATTGAAGTTTATTGGAGGTTGAAATCATAGTTTACTATGCCTAGTTTTAGTTGAAATTTCTACACTACTAGCACCTAGTTTTTATTTTGAGATTAAAATTATAACACATTTAATACACTAGCTTGACAACCAATGTCATTGTGAATCAAAACATCAAATTCAATGCTTGAATCAAAATGTGGAACTATCTGCAACACCTTTTCTTTTGTTTTGGGCTTAAATTTGAAAAATTGAGAAAATGAAATTAAATAATAATAATAATAATAACCTATTTTTAAGGTCACGGCTAAGCCACACCAAATTGGTGTATGAGACTCCCTTGTTTGTGGGACAAGGGACCCCCTCCGCCCAACGATTTGACTGGTAAAGTCTACGGAGGTATA